>JAMKQA010007225.1:0-10460 GCA_024699735.1 Posidonia australis
TCCTGGTTAAATTACATTTTAACCCCTGATTTCTTCTGGAATTCTTCTGAATACGTTTTTTTGCTGGGTAAATTCCATTTTAGCCCCTGTATTTCACAGTTTTTTACACTGAATGCTTGTTTCCTAGGGTAAAATGACTGTTTTGCCCCTGAGACTTTCTGAAATTTTCTTGAATCATTTTTCTTGCATATTTTACTCTGAATTTCCACAGAATGACATTAAGTGCATGTTTTAGTGGTAAAGTTGCATTTTGACTCCTAGGAAACTTCAATTTGACTAAGATTGCACATTTTTGCACATTTGGCCCTGGATTTCTTTATAATTGCATAGAATGTGTTTTCCTATGTATTTTTGATGATTTGGGCTTCAGAACTTTAGTTTTCTTCAGAATTTGGGTTTTTTGCACAAGACCCCTTGGAATTTTCATTATTACATTCATGCATTTTGCACTTTTTGTAGCACATTTTCTTGCAAGTTTTCTTGCTTTTGCTTCCTTGCTTTTGCGCACGCATTCCTAACTTAGTTTTCTCGCCGCTTCCCGGATTTTCCCAGATTTCGCCTTTAGACTTGTTTTGGCTTTCCATCGCCCGAGGGCGTACAGTAAAAGGCTTGGCAAAGCCGACATGGTCCCGAAATGAGGATTATTTTCCCCTTTTTGATTTTCTTGGATTTATTCGAATTTCCGCTGATTTGCGAGACGCTTTCCGAGAATTTCTCGATTTTCACGATTTTCCTCATCACCCAAGGACGTACAGTAAAGCGGCATTCTCCATGCCTACATTTGACCCTCGGATTAGCTTTCCTTTATTTCATTTCTTCACTTTGATTTGGCATGTTTTCAGTCATATTTAGCATGGGCATATAGAATAAGCAAGCATACATCTATAGACCATTGACAATAGGGAAAGCTAGAAAGACCGAGTTTTCTCTAGCGCATGGGGGTGCCTAACTCCTTCCCCATGGGTAACCAGAATCCTTACCCTAACTCTGGCTCGCATTCATTTGTACATTATCCATTAGGTACGGAGCACACACATACATTCTGCATTTTGTTTGCTTCCCAGTTTTCTTGTGTTTTTGGCTTTCCTCGTCTTTCCATTAAAAGACTAGGTGGTGACTTCTTTCCTTCTCCTTCTTATCTTCCCTTGGTGTTTCCGGGTCAAGTTTTTTCCTTCGGATTCACCATCTTCGCCGTGACCATATCAAGTCTCCTCGTGTGCTTCCACGCACCCGGTAGGAGGAGAGTCGTGCAAGGGTTCCACCGGCATTGTTACACTAGCACATCATCCATGAACACCACTACGAACTTGTCCAGGTAGGGCCTGAATACTCTGTTCATTAGGTCCATGAAGGCAACCAGTGCATTTGTTAGTCTGAATGGCATGACCAGGAACTCATAGTGGCCATACCGGATCTAGAAAGCTATCTTATGCACATTAGAGTTCCTGATCCGAAGCTACTGATACCCTAATCTCAAGTCTATCTTCTAGAATACAGAGGCCCTTTGAAATTAATCAAATAAATCATCGACCCTAAGTAGCAGGTACTTGTTCTTCACAATGATCTAACTCAGCATTCGATAATCTATGCTGTAGACACTCCAATTTCGAGGCGGCTTGCAGGCGAACTCTTCCTGAAGAAATTGCTTTGGACGCAGCAAACCTAACCATTTTTTCCCCACATCTAAACCCTACTTGACATCTTGGGCCAGCCCAAAATTACGACACAAAACCTCAAACACAAGCCCATACCTCGACTGATAACCCAGGCAACCAAATGGCAAACCTGAAACCCATACTGGGCACACCATTTGGGCGCACCAACATGGCACACCATTTGGGTGCACCATGCTGGAGCACCAACATGGTGCACTGCCTTATTTCAGGGGACTGCCTGCTGGCTACCCAACTTCTCCACCCTTTGTAACCACCACAAATGGGATGACACTTGTACCCTCACCCTAATTTATATTCCCATGCCAACCTATGTGAGCCCCTTGGATTTCCAAGTCTCTTGGAATCCAAGGACTCTACGTTTCCACCTCTTTTAATGGGCCACCCAAGCCCTTTACGGGACTTCTTTTGGACACTCCTTGCATTCGTCTTTGAAGCCTTCAAAGCATCCTCTGAATCCTTAAGCATTTTCCAAACCTCTTAACACCCAGCCACGTCTCGAGCCACCGGGGAGAATTGTACGTGAGCCACCGTCGAAAAGGATAACATAGTAAGCATTTTTTTTCCCTTTCTTTCCTTTGTAGTTAGACCTTCCATGCTGTATCTTATTAGTTTGCAATGAACATGATCGTGTTTGAGTATATCTACTGTTTGCTCCATTGTTTGCATTGATCGGTTTTTCAGTGGTGGGTCATGGTTCGTGTGAGGTCGTTGGCCACTAAGCATGGGCTGTGACTCACCCCCTGTGCTTTGCTTGTCATTCATCTCTTCTCTTCCATCCCTCAAGTCGCCCTCAGACTGATATCTCATGTCTGTAGGCCTTCCCCATGGTTGAACAGACACATGACCGACGGGGTCACCCATGAAGGTGGTGAGAAGCTAGGTTGCATTCGCATTTGCACCTTCCCCTCGCTCCCACCACTCACCGTGGATGACTTAAATGCCTCCTGAATCTTGTAGCTGGGGTCCATGGCTATTACAGCCAAGGGAGCCCATGAACGACCAAGGAAGTGGGGAGAGAGGAGGAGATCATTTGGATGTTGTTTATCAATTCAAGTGTGTTCTCATGCATCTAGGATAGCTCATTGGAAAGCCATAAGCTCGGTTGAATGCATGCATATAGCCTTGACTTGCATCTCAGTTTGCTGTCTGAAATAGAGCACCTGGGGCACACCAGTCTGGTGCACTAGACTAGCACACCATTCTGGCTAACGGTATTGGCACACCAGTCTAGCGCACCTTCTTTGGTTCAATACTGAGGTAGCAGCTTTGAGCCCTGTTTTAAGCACTTATCTTGAATGATTGTAATCCTAGTGTTCTTGGTTTTGTTTTTGGATACTTTATGCTCACCTTTGCATGATTCTTAGCATCATGCATCCATGTCTTCACCAGTGATGCATTCCGATGTGCGAGGAAGCTGGCAACCCTATCTCATTGTGTCAAGGCATCTAAATCCGAGATTGGGAAGCATAGCTGAGCACTTGACCCATCATTCAGTTTACTCTATCTACATAGGCAAAGCATGGCATTGCTTATTGCCTTCGGCGCACAAAAACAGGCTTCAAGACTACATAGCCATTTAAGCGAGCGTTAAACCATGAAAGACCGACTAGTTGGACATACGGGATGTCTCATAACTTTCCCGTGTGTAATAGGGATCCTTACCCAACTTTCTAGTACACAATGACCATTTCTTTTGGCATGGATCAAGCATTGCTTTTGTAGATTTTATTTCCTTGTGGTTTTCCTTGTCTCCCATTTCTAAATAGATTAGATGGCGATTCCTTAGTTTTGCATGTACATGTTTATCATCATGTTTTTCGCCGTAATTTTTCCTGTTGTCGTGCGTTCAACCTTTTGCGCCACGCATGAGTGTCACATCTCAAAATTTCTATAATAATTTAAAACAAATTAAATCACAGGAAATTAAAAGCTAAACTGAAAACATCAACTACCAAGAACCTGTGTGTGCAACAACGAGACTCCAGACTATATGCACTATGCTAAACCCTCTACATGCCTGCACCTGCAACCTAAAACATGAGGAAAATGTGAGTGGCAGAAGTCACTCAGCACGCACCCTACAAAACAGCGGAAAACAAAATTATATTAATTTTCCTTTAAATTCATTTCACAATCATTTTCTCTGAAATCCCACAAAACCCGGCCCACACCGGTCAAAACAACAACCTGGGCTCTACCAGCCCAAAACCTCAAGTAAGGCCCTCAATGGCCAAAACTACACATAGTGAGTCGGGAAGTCTGACACTAGGCAACCAAACTCTAGCCACAAGCAGTCCATCGAAGAGCGACCACAGCATCTGCACTACCACGGTGAAGCCACCCTGCGTAGGAGCTATCACCATCCACGATTCTTCTACCTGGAGGGCCTTCAACAAAGCCAACCCCACCTTGGGAAGGCAGTACTGTCTCTCAGGACACTACCAGTTACAGGGCACGTGTCCCACCTGCACTGGCTACCACAGGGTACTCCTCCTCATAGCGTCCTCCACACGATGCTCAGGAGGGAGTGTCATACCTCCACACTCGACAACACCCGAGCCTCAGTGCTCATAGCAATAGTAGAAGTATCATACCTCCCCATCATGCCATAAGACATCTCAACCTGTGGACCACAACCCTAGCCTTGAGATAACAATAAGGGAGTCTCATACCTCCAACACCCGACGTCTCTCAACCTCAAGTATCTTGGCCCCTGAAATCGACCAGGGAGACGCGGCCGATCACTCGAGAATGTCGTCACATTCCCTAGTCCCGATGACACGGTTCCACAGTGTCTCGACCCGCACATAGAAAGTTAGGAAAACCATTTTCCAAAATGGACCATCCATCTCTTTGAAACCATTTTCAAAATCATTTTATAACTTTGGAAACTCTTGCAAAACCTCGGTAAAACAGCACATCAGGTGTCCTAGGGGACCACCACTAATGGCCCATAATCTCATCTCAAAGGGACAATACAAACAAATTTGGAAAACCCTCAAAATCAGATTTTTATAAACATGTTTGGGCTTTGATTTGGCATGCCGAAAAACAGGTTTGGTATGCCGAATTCCATTAATTCGGTATGTCGTTCCGTCTTTGGTATGCCAAAATCTACTGGATCAGTCGACTGGAAGGATTCGATTGACCGAATTGACTAGAGGATCAAAATTGACAGAAAATCAGCATGCCTAACGGATTCGGTATACTAAAATTCACTGATTCGGTATGCCATTTCCACTTTGGTATACCGAATTCTGCGATCCCGAAAAACGGCCCAAAAACTCAACGTCGGAAATCATCCAAAGTGGGACCTAAGATCGGACCCCCAAAATAAATACCAAAAATCACACATAAAACATAACATGTAGACCCCCGAGTCTACTCCAAATCCCAACAAACAAAACCAAAAACCATTTACCATGCATCAAGATATAAATTTGCAAAGGCAAGAGGGTCAAAAGGACCCAAAACTCAACTGCTACCATAAATATCCATAAAAACCAATATAAATTCTCATAAATTCCAAAATATTAAATTTAACCTAGATTCATGCAACCTAAGCATTTCTACCATTTTACATGCATTCTACTCATTAAATTGGAGTGCGTACCAACAAAACGCGTTCTGACGATCCAATCCGATCTTCGGCCAACTTTGGCGACCCTACATGTCCACAACCACTCCACAACCTCAGGGACGTCTCACCAGAGCTTCACCCACCACCGCACACCTCCGCCGTCTCTCGAGCACATCAAACAGGGATGGACAAGGGAGGAGATGGGAATGGGAGAAGAGAGGGAGAGAAGGAGCGAGTGGGAGAGAAGTGGAGTGAGTGAAGGGAGAAAGAACGGGTGGAGGGAGAGAAAAAGAGAGAGGTGGTGGAGTGAAGGAGGAGGTGGAATGGTGTGCTTGGGAAAGAGAAGACGTGACCAAGGGGAGGAGGGATGGTTCGTGCACTGAGGTGTGCATGAGCTTATAAAGCCATGCAATGAAGCAGTTGGG
Source organism: Posidonia australis (assembly GCA_024699735.1). Taxonomy (NCBI): domain Eukaryota; kingdom Viridiplantae; phylum Streptophyta; class Magnoliopsida; order Alismatales; family Posidoniaceae; genus Posidonia; species Posidonia australis. Next base: position 5,682 of record JAMKQA010007225.1, read on the forward strand.
TGCGTGCATACCTGCGCGCTCTGCCAACCTACCACCCTACATGAGCCAACGATTCCACGCACCAAACACTTCCACCAATCGGCCCACAAACACGGCCCCCACATGGACCCACACCTGGGCCTACAAGCACATTGCCACAACGCACAGTGCCAGCCACATATAGGGACATGTAATCAGAAGTCGGTCCATGAAGCCTAAGCTTAAAATCACAAACCACACAAACAAGCCTCTGAACAGTAACACCCGTCTAAGAATAAATTCATTAAAAATGTAAATAATTACAAAATGAATATACGGGTGTTACAATGAGTGTTCGTCGCCATTGTTACATATGCATAGCCGGAGTGAACTATCCTTCTTTTTGACAATTAGCATTGATGCACCCTAAGGTGATACACTTGAACGGATGAATCCCTTGTCTAACAGTTCTTGCAGTTGATTCTGGAGCTCTCTCAGCTCGACAGGTGCCATCCTGTAAGAAGTCTTCGAGATAGGACCTGATCCCGGCACAAGATTAACCAAGAATTTTACTTCCTGTTGTGGCAGCATACCGGGTAGCTCCTCTAGAAAGACATTAGGGTACTCCTGTACAGCTGGTAGATCTTGTACCCCTAACACTAGTGAAGAGGAGACTTTTACAAAGGTGAGGTAGCCTATGCTACCCTTTGTTAGCTGATGCTAGGCTTTGAGTGCTGATATCATTTTCCTTAGATTGCTTGATCTAGTCTCTTGCATCATACACCATCCTTGGCCCAAACATTCTGCTAATACTCTCTTCTTTGCACAGTCTATTACTGTTGAATGCTGTGCCAGCCAGTTCATCCCAAATATAACATCATATTCTTGCATATTCATTGTAGATATTTCGTTTTGGCACTCCTTTATTTTTCCATTGCATCATAGCATGTTCCGTTCATCCGTAGAAGTCTCTTAGCCAAAATACTCTCTAAAAGCTCATTTACCAATTCAGGCTATTAAACGTCTCATTTTTCAGCGTTTATTGTTGTACGCTGCATCTTGAGCGTCTAACGTTATACGCTAGCATTTCAGCGTTTAACGTTATACGCCTAATTCCGAGCGTTTAATGTCTCTAGTGCTGTTTCTTGCCATTTCTATCAAGTTTTCTTTTTTGGACTTAAAATAAATATCCAATATTTTCAAGCGAATATTCTTGCCATGTTTAGAAGTGTTCATTATCTCGTTAATTAACTCATTTGACCATATTTGAATTGATAGCTAAATTTGATAAGTTTCTGAGTTGAATGTGTTAAACGCTAGTAGGTAGACATCTAACGATGAACGCCAGATTCCTAGCATCTTCTACCTGACAACTCAGGCATGCCACATCAGCCACTTTCCTTTTTTAGAAAATTTTGAATTCAAATAGCTTCTTTTTTGAAAGACTCCTTAAATCGTGTCGGGTGTCATTATAGCATTGACTAGACTTTATTAGTCCCTTTTAAGGAAGGAATATTCCTGTTGACAACCTAGGTGTGTTGAACGTCCCATATTTTGCGTTTAACATAGAATACCCTTTTCTGGGCGTACAACACTTCTGGAATAGAAACTTTTGTTTGCAGTTGTCTAATTTATTCAAATTTGAATCTTTTTACCTTTTTTAATCCTCCTGTCCCTCTATAAATAGAGGGGCACCCCCAGCCTTTGAGGGGGACCTAACTACATGAAGAAATTATCTAGAAGAGGGGACTAGGACCACGGGGACACCCCACACATATCCAAATGAGAGGAGAGAATTCTGAAAGGAAAAGAGTAGAGAGGTTCTGAGCCTAAGTCTTCTGTCGGTTTCGACCACATTACATCGACATTCATTTTGCATCTCGTGCATTTGAAAAGGGGGTTTTTCTTTTAATAATTTTGCATATTGCATTTCATCTTAATTGCATGTCGTAGTTAGACATTTACAATAGTTGCAACCGAGGGGATAAAAGTCCTTGGGTAAGTATCTTTTCCGCTCATTTTTATATTCGTAATTTATTCTCTTGAGCCATTTACTACACTGTATTAATTTCCATATTTTATTTTAACATTCTTTTGCAAGGAAAAGAAGAAGAAGCTCACTGGTATGAACACCCTCAGGCAATGCTGACATCGTCTTAAGGTAGTTGAAGCCGTAACCATAACATCTCCCCAAAGCATCTTGAGGGTTAGCAAAAGCAAATAGAGAGTGACGATCACATTGACTTTAACCTACGTGGAGGGAAAAAGTCAAGACATAAAGTAAGGGACACAAGCGACGTGATGAAATGTATCAAGGTACGTAGAACGTGTGCTTCCTCCCAAAATCCCGTATCCACAATTTGATGATCACGATGGGATGGCTAAAAGTGCCCCCGTGCTAGGTGAGCGTTCTCTTCTTTCTTCTTCTCTTCCTTTGTAATTTTATTTTTTATTTTGCAAATTTTCGAGTTCATGGCGAACTTCCTCTTAGTGTTTTGAGGCACCACAACTCCTTCATTGTTTAGTGTGTTTTTTTTCCCATGTAATGCATGCAATCAGCTCTCCTTTGATTTCGATTCTCGAGAGCATAGGTGCTTGATTAAACAATATAACTTTTCTAGAAGAAAATCACTGTCAGTGTGTTGAACGCCAGATTCCAGGCATTCTATGTTAAATGCCAAAATATTAGCATTCTACATTAGACACCCTAGTTCTAGCATCCAATACATCTGAACAGAAATCTCTCTATTTTTCAAAGTTTCTTTTTATTTTCTTTTACAACTGGTCCAAAGATCAAGGTGTGAGGTGATCAACTTTTCTGTAGGGATCAGAATCTTGATTTTTTGAGGTGCTTTGCAAAAATCCAAATAAAAATCGATGTTTTCTCTATGACTTGTTTGGCCCTAATAAGGAACTAATTGGGTTGCATCTATTCTTGGACTACATTAATAACCCCTCAAGTCCAAGCACTTCTATTGTAGAGGGCTTGAGGAAGGTATTTTCGTTGTCGTTAGCTTGCACAAGAGCCACTTTTTCTCTTTCCTTTGGCTCTTTGTGAAAACTAATTAAAACCCTAAGTCTAGACTTGTATTCTCCCTCTCTTTCTGTGGTTTGTTATACTTGTCTATTTGAATAAGTGAGTGACTTAACTAAAGCTGGGTACACTGGGCTCTGCCTCTATGGGATAGGAATCTAAGTGTGCTCAAGCTCCTCTAAAGACCCTCAGAAGTTGAGGTAGGGGGCAATACACAAGAAGAGGAATTTTATCCCATTTGTGAGGACATAGATTACCTTGAAGAAAAGCCATACCTAAACGATAGGCACCCTGAGAGTCACACAAGTTTAAAACACTAATAATAAAGTGAAAGCATAAATCAAACCTTTAAATGCTTGTTTGAAAGTATTTCTGTACAGCGTTCTGTCACAAGAGTGTTGAACGCTCAATCTATAACGTCTTACGTTAGACGCACCAGATACTGTGTTTAACACATTGCCTGCTTTTCTGCTTATTTCTAGCATTTATTTGTGGTAAATGATGAATGTTATGAGGTGAATGTTTGAACAAGCATTATAAACAAGACATTTGCAGTTTCATTTTCTTTTTTAGAAACTTGTATTAGGTTTCAAAATTCTTTGTAAGTTCTCTTTTTCCATCAAGTGTAACCTTTTTTCCCTTTATTAGAAAAAAAATCAGAGTGAAAAAAAGGACAAAAAAGAGAGAGAAAAAAAACGAGAGAAAAAAAGAGATCAAAAAAAAGAGAGCAAAAAAAAGATCAAAAAGGGGAAAAAGAAAGGAAAAAAGGAAAAAAAATCTAGAAGATAGTAAGGCACATTAAACGTTGTTGTTCAGGTATCCAACATTGAACGCTTCTCATTGGACATCCAACACTGTCAGATTGCTTCAACTCCAATCAATGTAATTCATTTCACAACCAACTAGATTTGGATGTTTTACAAATAAAAGACAAGAAGTGTACCAAGGGTCTATGGTAATTGTGTAAAAAATATACACATTGAATGTTGTTTGCATAAGCCAATTTATTATTGGAAATTTCAAAGTTGGCCAACAAAGACGTTAGACACACTATCCTCTGCATCTTCCGTTAGACGCCTGTTAGCTAGTGTCTTACGTTTTACAGTAAATTAAGGCAACTAAAGAGTTAAAATTGCATGTTTGAATTTGAAGTAGGGCACATTGAGCATTACAGAAGTCACTGAGGAGGAGCTTGCCATGAGGATATCCCATCCAACCACCTAAAAAGAAATGGATCCTGACTCAATCTAATATCAAGTCATGTTTCGCTTTCTTTACAATGACACCAACCACCCTGTCCCATCAAGAATGTTAAATCAACAAGATAGTAATCTCCATCAAGGTTAACACTTCCCTGGTGAAGGACTACGAAGGTCCATTACAAACCACATCCCTTGAGGTCTATACTTAAAGATGGAAAACGGGCCAGGCCAGGCCAGCCCAAGAAATGCTTAGCCCACCCGAGCCTGGACCGGGCCTGTTCCTACATACCATGGGCCCGGCACTGCCCATGGCCCGTATGTGGGTCGGGCCTACGGGTCGGCGGGCCGGGCCAGGCCATTGGGCCTAAAATGAATTTTAAATTTTTTTTATTAATAAAAAAATATTTGAAATACAACCATTTTTTTACATAAAAAATACAAAAGATATTTACATCATTTGTTTTACATTTTTTTTTAAAATTTTACATCAAGAATTATTCATTTGGGGAATCTGTTCTGCCTGTTGAAGTTGATGTCGCATCATCGTCTTCTTCTGATTCAGACTTCAAGCTCAATCCTTGAAGA
>JAMKQA010007227.1:0-13884 GCA_024699735.1 Posidonia australis
GTTACTACCTGTGTGACCTAGGGAGTGAGGGAGTGACTATCCATGGGAAAATGGGCGAAATGTACAAATTCCTAAGGGACCTACACCTCTAGAGGGAGAAAAAATGTTAGGGCATAAGTGAGAGTGTGAGCAAAAAAAGAAACAACATAGACTTTGGAGCATAAAAGAAATAAGAAGATAGAAGTTGTAGACAGAAGTTGGCCCCAATGAGAGAGGCATGTAGGACGACTCTATCCCTATCACATAACTTGGAGAGGAGTTGAAGCATACACCTACCAAGCCCACATGTTCAAAGGGACTAGCCACCCCTTTTTATCAAGCAGAAAGAACAACCACCCCTCCACCTAGGTGTTTATTTCCTCCAAGCCGGGATAGGGTAAGTCAGCATACCGTTGAGGGGGTAAAAGAAAAATGAATTATTGAAAAAAGTAGGTGTAGAGCCCTAGGAGTTTGGCATGGAGCCCATTTTATCCCAAAAGCCCATTGGTTGAGTGAGAGCTACCATAAACCTAGGAATCCAGGTAGCACCAAGTGAGTCGAGGACATTCTAGTTCCTTGTAGCAGGCAATGAAGGCTTCCTCGGCGCTGAGGGCATATCTTCTATACACAATGCATAAATCTTGCTTCATCTTTTAAATCTTGCATAAATCTTTTGACATTTAGCATTAGAGAGTTCACCACCTTTGCATTTTGCATTGCTTTGCGAGGCGTTTGCCGGCATTCCAACCAGGGGCATGCCAGCTACCTTTTGAGTTGGAATTTTGGCAAAAAAGGGATCTTCAACCAGGGGCATGTTAACTGCTCTTTGGTCGAAGTTAGGTCATTGACTAGGAGCATGCCAGCTGCCTTTCTGAGTCAAGAAGATTATGGGGACAGTACTACTTTTAAGAGCATGCAAATGACACTTCTCGCAAGCACTTCAGGATCAGCCTGTCAGTTGATGCAACACAGAAGCATGGTTGTCACGGCACATGAAACTAGCTGGCGACATATATGACAATGGCCCCAGACTCGTTGGACTTCTTCTAAGGCGAAAGTAAACCCTATCCACCTGAAGCAAAAGGCAAGGAAAATGGGTTCTCAAAATTTAGCCACCACGCATAACAAGTGCTAGTTCACTTCAACCTGCGCAATATTCAACAATGAAGAGGACATGCCCCAAGCCCGCAGCAGCTCACGGTCCTCAGCACCGATCAATATTTGCAGAACATCAGAACAGCGCTTTGGTGTCACCATGGTTAGATGCCCAGGCAGATATGATTTGGCAATTATGACAGTTATCCTGTGGGCCCCATCACATACAAGCAGTGCAAGTATCTTCATTTCCAAGGTCTATAGTGTAGAATGGCTGCAAGAATTGCATTGTTCAAGAATGCCAAGAAAAGCACATGCACAAGTCTTCAAGAATCCACCAGATGGGTAACTTGCAAAAGGCCCCTTTTCACCGAGAAGTGTGCAGAATAACCCACGAAAGGGGTGGGGAGTTATATTTGAGCAGCAACGTGCAAGCACTCCAGTATCATAGCACAGCACCAATACAGCAATCTGAAATTTGCAATAAGGCCCCTCCAGTTTCGGAAAATTGCAGATATGCCCCAACCTTTTTGCAAACTTCGCAACAAAGCCAGTTGAGATCAAAACTCCAACAAGGTTCTTTCAGAAGATATTGCATGCATCTCAGCGGAAACACCGATTTTCGTGACACAGAGCCAACAGCAAGTCAGTTGTAGTTCTGCCCTCCCAGCGCAATTGCAGCCAACTTCCTTCCTGGGGACAATACAGGGTTTATCGCTTTTGTTTTTCTGGATTCACGCTCTAGGCGGACGAGATCCATCTATCCCTTCTTTCCATGGATTTTCGCGCCTCCTTTTTTTTGACCTTCTGATCGGGCGGTCAATGTCCTTTTTCTTTGCTTTTCTTGGATTTTTGCAGGCGCAAGATCCTTTTCTTTGGCTTCTGACTGGGCGATCTGAGTCAACCTTCGATCCGGCAGTCGAGGTCATTTCTTTGTCCTTTTTCTTGGCTTCTGACCGAGCGGTCAAAGTCGACCTTCGACCGGGCGGTCAGAGTCGACCTTCGACTGGGCGGTCAAGTTCTTTTCTTTGTCCTTTTCCTTGGCTTTTGACCGGGCAGTCAATGTCTTGCCCTCTTGGATTTTCACGGGCGCGAAATCCAACTTGTTGACTTTGACCCGACGGTTAATGTCATTTGCCCTCTTGGATTTTCACGGGCGCGAAATCAAACTTGTTGACTTTGACCGGGCGGTCAATGTCATTTGCCCTCTTGGATTTTCAGGGGCGCGAAATCCAGCTTGTTGACTTTGACTGGGCGGTCAATGTCATTTGCCCTCATGGATTTTTGCGGGCGCGAAATCCAACTTGTTGACTTTGACCGGGCAATCAATGTCATTTGCCCTCATGGATTTTCGCGGGCGCGAAATCCAGCTTGTTGACTTTGACCGGGCGGTCAATGTCATTTGCCCTCTTGGATTTTCGCAGGCGCGAAATCCAGCTTGTTGACTTTGACCGGGCGGTCAATGTCATTTGCCCTCTTAGATTTTCGCAGGCGCGAAATGCATCTTGTTGACTTTGACCAGGCGGTCAATGTCATTTGCCCTCTTGGATTTTCGCTGGTGCGAAATCTAACTTGTTGACTTTGACCAGGCAGTCAATGTCATTTGCCTCTCCTGGATTTTCGCGGGCGCGAAATCCAACTTGTTGACTTTGACCGGGCGGTAGAAGTCTTTGGCTTCTCTCGGATTCCCTGGGCAGGAAATCTAGCGGCTTGACCTTTTGACCAGGTGGTCAGGGTCCTTGCCCTTCTCTCGGATTTCCCTGAGCAGGAAATCTGACGGCTTGACCTTTTGACCGGGTGGTCAGGGTCCTTGCCCTTCTCTCGGATTTCCCTAGGCAGGAAATCCGGCGGCTTGACCATTTGACCGGATGGTCAAGGTCCTAGCCCTTCTCTCGGATTTCTTCGGGCAGGAAATCCAGCTGCTTGACCTTTTGACCGGGCAGTCAAGGTCCTTATCCTTTCTCTTCTGGGTTTTCGCGGGCACGAAATCCAGTTGTTTGACCCTCTAACCGGTGCGGAATCCAAAAATCAAAAAAATTAGAAAAACCAAAAAAGTCCAAAAAATTAGATAGCCTAAAAATCCAAAAAAAAATCAGAAAACCCAAGAAAAAACAAAAAGATCAGATAAGTAGTGCTATCCACCTATATGCAAGTGAAAACATAGAAAGTAGGGAAATTGGAATTAGTTTGACCGATGACGCAATAACCGACTCACTTGGATTTTGAGTTAACGTCCTACTCAAGCATATCTCATGGCTTGGGTGCATTTTCTCTGCGAAGACAATACTTTTGTAGTGATCTTTAGAGCGTCCATGGATGACTCATAATCGACGTTCACTGGACTCCGATTTTCCACCTCTTTAGATGAGGCCAAGACTAATTCCCTCCACCTAATTTCAAATATAAGGGAGTAAAGGACAGCATTACAATTCCTTTCCTAGGTAAAATTAGCTTAGCCAATCTTTCTAAAGCTGGGAAAGGTATGATAACTAATAAGTGTTGGGGTGGGCATGGTTCGATTTGGTTCGGTTTGAGATAAAACCACAAACCAAACCATATAGTTTAGTTTGAACAATTTTCAAACCGAACCGAACCATTTTATCTATTGAAACCGAATCAAACCAAACAATTCAAAATCGATTTGGTTCGATTCAGTTTGTGGTTTAATCATTTAATAAAACATATAGAAAAAAATAAAATGTTAATAGTGAAAATGAAAAAATATAACTAGATATAAGATAAAATGACAATAACCATGTCTAATACTACAATGGAAACAACAATTCTAAACGAAAATCACGATTCCTAGTAATATAAAATTCTCATGTATCAATTTATGATAGAATTACAGTAGTGAAGCTTATCAACTACATGTATCAAACGTAAAACAGTCTAGTAAAAGATATATAAGAATGACCAGAAACGTTTTTGTTTAACTTCTAGTGACAATCAGTTAAAAAAACAACCTAATAAAAGATACATACGAATGACCATGATTTAAGCCATAATTCTAAACCCTAAATCCCTAATTATATTCTTTTAAATATTTAATATACATATTAACATATATAGTTTATATTAGGTTCGGTTTGGTTCGGTTCTGTTAAACCATCTTTGAAATCACAAACCGAACCATAAGGTTTGATTTAGAGATATTTCAAACCAAACCAAACCACTAAATTTGAAAAACCAAACCGAACCACAAAAAATGATTTGGTTCACTTCGGTTCGGTTAACTGGTTTGGAAGGTTTGAGTGCCCACCCCAAAATAAGTGTCAAGAAAGTGTGCAAATGGTGACAATATTAACGCCCCATACACCAAAAAACAAAAGTCCCACCACGATGCTACACGAGACTCAAAGTAGAACAAGATAGAAGAATGGACCCCCACCTTTGATGTTCATATAATGTTTACAGACATGTCTCTTCGACTAAGAGGCAAACACTGGTTTGATAAAGGAAGGATTCACTCCCTCACCCAGTTCTCTACTCATAGAACTCCTTCACTTGCCAAGTCAAGTTGTCGAACCCGAGAGAACTGGTCACACTCGAAGACAGAAAATACTTAACCACAATGAATTGCATCTATGCATTTTGCATATGTCAATATGGTTTGAGACCAATTGTACCTTGTAGACACCCCGATTTTGAGGTGATTCAATGATAAACTTTCCAGATGTTGCTTTGGATGTGGCAAACCTAATCCCATTAGCTAAATCAATCCCAAACCTATGGCAGGTCCACAGCTTAATTAGAAATTCAAATAGATAGGGGAGAGCACCAAGTTAGAGCACCTAGCTAGCACACCAAGCCAGAGCACATAAGTGGTGCACTTAGCTGGAGCACCGAGCTGGCGCACCTATCTAGCGCACCAAGTTGGCGCACAGCCACTTCTCAGGCTTCTGACTGCTGGCTTTCCACCTCCCATGTTTGTAACCTTTGCCAACGAATATGCCATGGAATCTTCCCAAGCTCTTCGTTTACGAGGCTGCTTGTATTCTCTAGGGGTTACCTTTGAGAAATTCCTATATAAGGACATCCATAGGCAACCATTTGGGGACCCTTAGGATCTGACCTTAGGAGCTGATCTTATCATATTGAGACAGATCTAGTGCAAACTACTGCAAGCCAGTCTCATTTTCCCAAGCATTCCTTTGCATTTTGAAGAATTCCCAGCCCTTCCAAAGCAACAAGGGATCTTATTATCTTTAATATTTTAAGAGGGAACACCTTGGACAAGGTAAGTCCTCCATGCATTCCTTTGCTTTTGCTTACTTCCTACATTAGATAAAATATGTCGTGCACTTCATATAAACTGATCTTCTTCTTCTTTTTGCTTACATAAATTTCATGATGAAGATAACCACTCTATAAGATATTCTACATGTACAATCTAAATAGAAAATTCTGCACCTTAATGTTCCAACAAATGGCCTTTCTTTTTGTTTCTTTGCACAAGAAATCTATGTTTTTATGCACATGCATGCTAGAATATGCAATAGACATGTTCTTTATGTATTCATCACTTGCATATGGCATGTCAAGTTTATCTTCTCATACATGTTCTTTAGAATCATGTATAAGCATTTCTACCATGAACCCATGATTTATTTTTCTTTTGAATCAAATAAAAAGAAAGGTTTCTGTTCATTTGCATCTCATCATATTTCAGTTTCCATCATTTGCATAACTGGCTTAATTAAAAAGGAAAATCACCTATCTCTGAATCTGAACCAGAATTCTGAATCAGACTGTAGTCTGATTCAAATTTTCTGGGAAGCACCATTCTGGAGCACCTATATGGTGCACCAGAGTGGCACACAAAACCAGAGCACCAATCTGGTGTACCAAACTGGTCAGAGAAGCAAAATCGCCCTCCTTTGCATCCTCATCTGCATGTTTTCCCAAATGATTTTGAATCTGATTCTTTCAGTGATGATTCTTTGGTATTTTATGATTGTGCATGCTTGATTTCAACCACAAATGATGTTGCTTTTCCAATTGTCTTACCCTTTGAACATTCAGTCCATAGTCCAAATCTGGTAGGCTGATTGCCATTTACTCCTATATGGAGAATCTTATGCATCAGCCCATGATCCAGTGGTATGGCTGAACCTTGTTACTTTTATTCGGCACGAGTAAAATGTGACCTTGTGTGAGGCTATTAGCCCTTGAGCACATGATCCATAGATCTTCTCACACTTGCATTTCTTTCATTTTTAAAGGATATTTTTCGATTTTGCAAAGTTTTTACATTGCATAACTTTCTGGAATGCATTTATATAAGACTTTGCACTGCGGGATTTCTGTTTTTCCTCAGCACATCTTTCTGACCCACACAGGAGCACATAGGTGGCACACCAGACTGGAGCACCAATCTGGCGCATCTAACAGGTGCATCCGCCTGTTTTCAATAGCACACAGCAGCTTTCGCATAGTTTTTTAGCATGATTTCCTGCTTTGATTTACTTCTGGATTTTTCTGGTTTTCTTCCTGGATATATCAGGAATACCCAACTCTGTTTTCAATCCTTTTTTATGCATGGTAGATCATTCTTGCATATAGTAAAGCAAGGATGAAAAATCACTCGAAATTATTAGATCTTTGATCTTATTTATGCAATACCGTTGCATCAATGCTTGACCCGCGATACGAGTGATCCTTCTGAGCATTAGGACACACCCCACATCCCATGCACCCTTATTTAGCATAAGACACCATTCTCACATAGCATGGCATGGCATATCGCCCTTGGGCGTACATAAAAGGCTGAAAATCCGACATTTCATATAAGCAAATGAGAAACCTATAAAAAGATCGATTTTTTGGGCGCACAAGGGTGCCTAACACCTTCCTCGTGCGTAACAGGGATCCTTACCCATTTTTCTGGTTTGAGACCTTCTTTTCCATTGGCTTATTTTGCAGGATTTGAATATTTTTAAATGGTTTTCCTTGTCTTCCATTTTAATAGACTAGGTGGCGACTCCTGCATTTTTATTTTGTTTTTGCCGTGACTTTGTCGATCCTTGCGCACTTGGCCTTTCACGCCAAGCCTGAGGCTGTCACCGGCATGGTTACATACCCAATCGGCCTAACCTACCATATGGATAATTCATTGCATTGTGTATTGACCTTGTATTTGCATTGTTTGCTTGAATCATGCATCCATGCATTAGGTCTCATGACATTAGAAATAGAGAGCAGACGGAGCATTGTTCTTCAAGAATGTTAGAAACCCTTAGAATATGTGATCCTCCTAAAACAAATTCAAGTCCCACCTACCCATTTAGACATTTTAATTCGAATATGCTTTCAAATGGGAAGCCACAACTATTTTGTTTTTACCTTTTTATTTTTCAATCGATGATAAGGTAATCTCCCCACTACCATCATTAGTTTCTACTCCATTGAAGTGATCTCTACATGGTTGACATGGTCTTGACACCAATTATGACACATAGCTCCGAAACCGGCTTGACCCATCCATGCTTGAGCCTTCAATATGACAATATCTTTAATTGAACCACTTCGTTGTGCGACTACGTCTTGAAACTAAGTTTGTGCACCCTTTTCCACGACCTAGTTGTGCGATAATTTCCCGAAACCAAATAGGTCTCATCTGTTTGGTTGTGTGACAACATCCTAAAACCAAAAGGTATTTTCTAATTTTTTTCATCCTTTGTGGTGGACTGCTTGTGAGCAAACTTCCTATTTTAGAAAATGTTCAATGGGAGATATCATTCTTACCTTTGAGCCAATCTTGTTCTAAAATCAACTTCAAGGAGGGACATCTGTAGATATTCCATTTTCATATTTTCTAGAATTAGTAAGAATAGGAACCCTTGACGTGTCTCAGATCACATGGCTAAGGATTTATAACATATTTTTCAGATTTTTCATGATTTCTTCAAAAACATTCTTAATTTTACTTGATTTAAGGTCATTAACTATAGCAGAGCTAATCTGCTCAAACCAGTGGCATGTTAGAACCCCTTGAACATTTTCAATGAGAGTCGATAGCTGTGGCAGAGCTGGCACTCCCACCTTACATAAATTGGTGACAGATTTGAGTATTTCAATCTTAAAAAGGTTGTTTTGTACTCAAATTTGGTAGATTTGAGCTTAGGCTCACCTCGACACACACCTTGTACAAAGAAGGAATCATCTCCAGCAAACCCAAAATATACCCTTCTCTGAGCACAATTGATCAAGGCGGACTGCTGCACCCACCAGTTCATGTCGAGTATCACATCGTACTCCTGCATATCCATAATGATAAGGCTGGCATCAAACTCTCTACCATTCAGCGGCAAGCGGACAGATCACAGAAACTTCCAAGCTAAGTTGTGCTCCCCCAGTGGCGTCACCTCATTGAGATGAAAGGCTAGCCTAGTCGACTTATCCTCCATCTCTGTCGCAAAAGACTTAGAGACATAGGAGAAAGAACTCCCTAAGTCAAACAATATCTTGGTCATTCAACTCGCTACAACAAAAGAACCTAAATGTCCAAGCACAACAACCAAACACCTGAAGGATCCTGGTAGAATCTCTGAATATGTCTTGGCTTCCTACAATTGTAACACACACCTGAATCTGGAGCCTGTCGCGAATGGAGACAATTGGCAGCAAAATGGCCCACTTGATCGCATTAGAGGAACTGATTCCCTCTAGGAGCACTAAAACCTGTCTAACTGAAGCCAACACCGCTACCACCAGTGAAACTATGTTGGCCCACACAAAAACCACCAGACTTCGCTTTTCTCTTCTTCCCTAGGCTACTTGAATCACTAAGACTCGGCATGTCGAAGAAAGAGAACAAGGAAGTAAAGGAAGACTTACCTTCCCCCAAAAACAGCCCTCCCTGTACTTCTTGTGTTCTTCCTCAAAGCGAAAGGCCATCTCCACCATATCTACCACAGTCTAACACCAACAATCCATCACTCTCAACCTCAACCTTGGTTGTAGGCTGTCCAGGAATCTCTGCGCTCACTCCTCCTCTGAGGGATAGGTAGGAGAGAAACGCTCCAAACAGGCAAAAGTAGCTTTATATTCGAGCACAGACAAGCTGTCCTACTCCAAATTCTAGAAATCTCGACTAAACTTATCCTTCTCATGGTAGGGGAACTATTTATCATAGAAAGTTGTCTCAAAATCCTTCCACTGGATATTGACAGTAGTCGAGTTTGGAAACTTACACTTAATAAACTTCCACCACTTATCTACCTCACCTTCAAGCAGATAAGTCGCCAACCATACCCATTGCTCCTCTAACACGCCATACTATCAAGCATCTTCACCACCTTCTCTAGCCAAGCCTCACTCTTCTCAGCTCCACCCTTGCCTCAGAATGTCAACGGATGGAGTTTACTCAACAATTGCAGCCATGGATCCCCCGACGAACCCTCGAAACTACCCTTGCCAAAGGCATGAGAGATCCTATGAGTCAGGCTCCGTAACTCCGCATGTATGGCCTTTTATCCACCCTCCTCACGGGGCTTGGATTTCTCGACAGGGGCCTTGCCCTTGTGGCCACAACCAGACATTCTACAATAGGAGAGGAGCAAAGATACCTACACAATAGTCATAAAAGCAACTAGAAAACATGGAGAAAACCAACAAGTGCAAACACAAATACGCATACAAATCCTACAGAGTCTCTAGACCAAACACCCTAAACTAATGCAACCTAGTAAACCTAGGGCTCTGAACCAATTCTGTAACGACCTGCATCGCTACCAACACAAACACATTAACATAAATAATTTCAGCAATAATTACATGAAATTAAAGGCTAAATTAAAAGCATCTAACAACCACGAACCTACATGTGCAGTTATGACACTCTGACTATCTGTACTAGACTCACCAAAGCTGCTGGCCTACACCTGCAACTAAAAACCACACAAAACACGTGTGAGTGGCCAGAAAGTCAACCAACACACACCTCAGAAAAAATCTGGAAAAAAAAACCAAGTTTTTCTCTTTTAAACCATTTTTGAAGTCATTTCACCAAATCCATGAAGTTTAAAAAACACGGGCTTGACAGGCCAAATTCACAAATTTCAATTCCAAAACATTCCCATATTTTCTCTTGAAATCACAAGCATACAGGAAACAATTCATATAGTAAAACCAAACCCTACTGGCCAAAACCTCAAGCACACTGAGTCATGTTGCCCGACACCAAGCAACTAACTCTAGCCACAAGTAGCCACCAAGGTGTATTGCACTGCCACAGACTTGCCACCCAGCGAGGAGCGAATCCTTCTCGAAGTTCTCCCACTTGAAGAACCCTTACAAAGACAACCCCACATGGGAAGGCTGTCCAGTCACTCAGGACGTTACCAGCCATAGAGCACGTGTACTCTCCACCCTGGCCAACACTATAGGGTCCGCCCTCTTGGCGTCCTCCACATGGACCAAGACAGTGGAAGTTTCATACCTCCACACCTGACGGTACCTCAACTTTCAGTGTTCGGTGACAACTAAAGTATCACACCTCTAGGTCCAAACAATAGCTTAACCCATGGACTTCAACCTCGGTCTCGCGAACGACAGTCAAAGAGTATCATACCTCCAGGACCCAACAAACACTAGCCTACAGTCTCTTGGTCTTGGCCTCAACTTGGGTAATGCATTCGACCACCCGAGAATGTCACATTCCCTGGTCCAAACAGCACGATCGTACAGTATCTTGGCCCACACACAAAAATATGGAAATATTTTTCCAAACTGAGCCTATTTCTCTTGAAAACCATTTTCAAAATCATTTTGTATTTTCACAAAATTCCACAAAACCGGCACATTAGGTGTCCGCCATAGACTACCACTGATGGCCTATAATCCATCTCAACATAGGCAAAACAAATCAATCCAGTAAAACCATCAAATTCTCATTTATAAAGCAAGCTTGGGCCTATTCCGACATGTCGAAATGGAATGGTCGATCGAACTAAGCTCAGAGCATCAGAAACAACAGACCGAAACCCAAATAGATGCCCAAAAACCCCTGGTTCAATAGACCGAAAAGAAACAATCGACCAAACGAGGTCAGCTGTCAACACCCAAGGGCCTAGAACAACAGACCGAATAAATTTGGTCAACTAAAGTAGGGACTAAGGAAACAATTCTGAAGCACAACAACATACCGTCCAAAAACGATATATCGATTTCTTCGCTTTCAATAAAAATGGCTCCTCGCTCAAATTGAGACCAAAGGCAAACCTGCTAGGAAAAATCCATAAACCATGAATAAAACATGAGGCGTAGACGCAAGAGTCTACTCCAAAACTACACAAACAAAACCAAAATCCATGCATCATAGCTCAAGATATAAATTCATCAAACTAGAAGGATTAAGACGACCCAAAACACAACCACCACCATAAATGGCGGTTAAAGCCTCGTTCAAACACCATAAATTCACATTAAAATCTAGAAACATAAATTTACCTAGGTTCCATGCATTCCTAGGATTTTCTACTAATTTCATCCTTTACTACCAAAATGTGAAGTGCGTACCTTACAACGATCACCAACAATCCTTCGGCCAACCACGCACTCTCTGGTGATCACCCTGACCTCTGGCCCTCCTCAACTGCTTCTCGAGTTCACCTAACGCCAAGGAACAAGCCTAGAGTCCTCTAGCCAACCCAAACCTCCGACGCTCTACTCTCACTCACACACACACTCTCTCTCTCTCTCTCTCTCACTTGTGCACCGACAATAAAGGAGGGGAAGAAGAAGAAGAGAAAGTGGAGGGAAACGAAGGAGGAGGGAAGGGGAAGGAGTGGAGTGGGGGGGAAGGTGGTGCACTCAGGGGAGAAAGGGAGGAGTGACGAAGAAGGAGAAGGGAGGAGTGGCCTAGCGGGAGAAAGCTCGGCCCATCTCACTTAAATAAGTGTGGTTGGTGGTAGCTACGTGCATGCACAGCGGCTCCTCAACACATACACCTACGCTCATCGTCCTAGCACCAACCAATCCACAGCATAGGCTCAACAAAAGGTCTGCACCCAGCACCCGTACACCCACACACACACAGAGACAGGAGCATAGTGCCTTCACTAGAGGATAAGGCACAAAACCATAAAATTACTGAAATAGCCTTGTGCCAGTAATACTAGCCCAAAATATCCTAGTGAAATTAAATGAATTTCTGAGTGTTACATCTTCATCCAATGCACCACACCTAAAACCACTAACTATCAAATCTTAGGGTTAATTTGTTACCCTAATATCCATTCTAAATAAATAAATGTGTGTGTGTGTGTGTGTGTGTGTGAATATATATATATATGTATATATATATATATATATGTATGTATATATATATATATATATATAGGAACCGGTTCAATTGCATCCTCCCTCAAATTAGCTATTTTGAGGGAAGATGCATCATAACTGTTAGATATTGATCTAATGGTTTTTATTGAAACCACTTATTTTGAAATAATACCGCTAGTGGTTTCTTTTTGGAGGGAAATGTTTTTCATTTGTTTTTTAATTACAGTTAACCGTGGTAGTTATTGATCTGAATTTAAAATAATTTGATTTTTCATTTTTGTATTACTAAATTGAATGCAAATAGTTATGATACAAAACAGTATTATGTTTTTGTGCTGATTTATAAATATCTTATTGGTACGGTTACTATTTTGTTTTTTTGTATTAATGTTTCGTTATTGTTCTATAATACAATCTCGATGGGTTCAATTTGTTAAGAAATAATGTTTTACATATGTTGTTATGATGGTGAATTTAATTTTTTATTTTGTATAAGATCGTATCACGAAATTAAATTAAAACATTCATACTAAATGAAACAGTTACGAAACAGTAACACGAAACTAAATTGTTACAACAAAATTAAATTAGTATTACAGATTTGGACCCCAAACAGTAACACAAAACTAAATTATACAATAGAATTAAATAAGTATTACTGATTTGAGCCCTAAACAGTAACAGTAACATAGAAGAAACTCGCTCAACCCCACCACCACAACCCCCCAAACTCCCTCCCTCCTCCCCTTCCTCGGCGGAGAGGTGGAAGAGGATGAGGTTGAAGGAGTCGCTCGTGATCACATCAGGTGGAGGTACAGGTCCGAGATGGAGCAGTGGGCTCTTC
This sequence comes from Posidonia australis, assembly GCA_024699735.1. NCBI lineage: Eukaryota > Viridiplantae > Streptophyta > Magnoliopsida > Alismatales > Posidoniaceae > Posidonia > Posidonia australis. Next base: position 13,205 of record JAMKQA010007227.1, read on the forward strand.
CGCCTTGCAAGACCTCCTCCTCGTCATCCCGGCGAGCCAAAGCCCGAACCCTCGCTCCCTGCCTCGTGGTACGATGCTAGATCCACAAGCGATGGCAGGAGTCCCCATTGACACGATGGAGGAGGGCGTGAACACGAAGCGCTCCTCGACGTCGTAGCCGATGAGTAGGCGTCCGGGGAACCACGTCCTACCCGTTCAGGGCCTCATACAGGGTGCGGACCACCCACTAGTTCCGCTCCTTCTGTGTAGCGACGGAGGTTGGTGTTGCTGCTAAGGTTGGAGGCGTCTGAGGGAGGGCAGCGGCATCTAGGGGAGCTGCATCGGTTGGAGGCTAAGGCCGGATGTTTCACGGTGGTGCTGGTGGTTGCATGGTGCAGGAGCAGGCGACCGGAGGAGCTGAAGATCTACAGCGAGGACGGCTTCGGGTTGGAGAGGGTGTCGTGGATGGAGAGGGTAGTGGAATGGCGGCTGCTGTAGGGTTTGGATGGGGGGTGGGGTTGGTTTAAATAGATTTTAGGGTTTTGTTTTCGAGGGGAAGGTTTTGTTTTGTTTGAATTTTGAATTTTAAAAAAAACTACAAACCAGATTTGCTGGATATGAAAGTGGTTTTAAATGTTGAGGGAGCATGTAATAGATCTATATATATATATATATATATATATATATATATATATATGTAT
>JAMKQA010007230.1:0-14015 GCA_024699735.1 Posidonia australis
TTTAAACACTGAAAACATTATTTCAAAAGTTCAGGGTAAAACATGTAATATTTTCAGTTAAAACTTTATTCGAAACATTTTAGAAAAATGAGTGCAGGACCTATATGCAATAAAAGGACCAAAAAGTAATTCCAGAAGGACCTATTTACAAGAAAAACATAAACTCTAGATTTTATTCAAATTAAAAGTTTAAATGTTTTTAAAACTTAAAAAAGGGTCGACGGTCGCTGGCGATGGAGCTCGCCGCCGGCGACCATCAGAGGAAGAAAAGGGGGAGGCTCCCGGGGTCTGATCTGATCTGAGATCAGACCCCACAGGAAGCAAGAAGGGGACAAGGCGAAGGGATCCAACGAAGTGGATCCCCAAGCCAACGGTGGGAACTCTCCACCCACCTCGGACACAGTCGGGCTGCTCCGACGGAGGACCTGCGGCGACTAGCGGTGCTCGAAGCTGCGGCACAGCATCTGGAGGCTTCTGAAGGGTGCAAGGAGGCATCTGGGCTGATCCGGAGCAATGCGGGGGCTGGTGGAGGGAGGTGCAGGCCTGACTGTCGTCGCCGTGGTCTTCTTCGGCGAGCCTGGTTGCTGCGGTGCTCGGGGGCTCGCTGCTTGGATCCAGAGGCTCGGGTGCACTCGCGGGAGGCTGAGGAAGGTGTTTGGAACGTCGGAGCGGAGCAGGGAGGGCTCCATTGATCCCGTCGTCTTCTCTGACGATGGCGGGATCAGTGCAGAACTCCAGCGATGGCGTGTGGACGTCTAAAGGCAGTGGAGCGGCGTGGCGGGGCACGGAGAGCTCGAGGAGGCCAAGGGGAAGAGGAGAGGAGGCTCGGGGATCCAGGAAACTTCCTGGATTGCCCCCCCACCTCTGTCGCCGGAAAATGGCGACGGCGGGGCACGGGAGGCAATTCCGACCAGAGGAAGCCTCTGGTATGCTCGGAGTTGCCTCAGAGAGAGAGAGAAAGACCTAGGAATACACGAATTAAGAACTGGAAGGGTCCAGAACGGCGTACCTGGCTTGGAGGACCTCTGCACCTCGCCAGAGCTCTGGAAGCGACTGTCTGCCTCCTCCGCGATTGCTCTGGCTCTCTGGTTCTCTCCCTCTCGCTCTGAATGCTGGAAAGCTCTGGAATGCGCTCTGAATTGTCTAACCTCCGTGAATGGCTGGCTTCTGCTGTTTAAATAGGTGAACCCATAAGAAGCTTCTCGAATTTGCATGCGGCTCGTAACAGAAAACCAGCTCAACCGACCATGGTTACGCCATCTCACCAGACAGCCAACGGCTGTCTCCCGTGGTCTCTGTTTTGCTCCCCTGCTCGCCAGCAAAGATGAACGGCGATCCTGGTTTGCCAGCAATTGATGCAGTGGCTGAGGCTGCTCTGGTTGAGTTGCTGGAACGGTGTGGCTCGGGCTGGGCTGAATGAGCTCAGTGAAGAAGGAGTGAGCTTAATGGCTAATTGGGTTCGTGAGGTGTTAAGGAGAATGGGTTCAATCAGTGGCAAGGAGGACTTGTGATATATTTGAATATTTTGATAGGAAAACTTTGATAAATGAAGATGGTAGAAAAATGCATATGGTGTTGGGTTTGGTTTTGGTATAGGTGAAAATATAAATTGGAGAAGATGTGGACTGAGCCATGGCGGGCCTCCATGGGCCTAATTGGGCTTATGTGGGCCTTGTGGGCCCCCATGGGCCCAAATGGGTTTAGGTGGGTCCAAATGGACCAAATGGGCCCAATCAAGTTGAATGAGAGTCAAATGGGCGTAGAATGGGCTTGTGGACCCAAATGGGCTCAACTAGGGCTTAATGGGTCTAAGTGGGCCTTCACGGGCCCAATTGGGTTTCCATGAATTAAATGGCCTAATGAGGGTTTGTGGGCCCAAATGGGTTCAACCAAGGTTCAAGCTCAACCACCAGATCCTTGTCCTACAAAATTGGAAATTTGGGGTGTCTACAACGGGCAACTACTGGGAACCGCCAAGTGTGAACCGAATCGCTACCGGCGTACAAGCAGTGGCTGGGAACCGCTAAGAGTGAACTGAGTCGCTACCGGTGTACAGGCAGCGGCTGGGAACCGCCAGGAGTGAGTCGAGTCGCTGCCATTGTACAGGCAGCGGCTGGGAACCGCCAAGGGCGAACCAAGTCGCTTCCTGTGTACAGGCAATAGTTGGGTACCGCCAAGAGTGAATTGAGTGACTGCCGGTGTACAGGCAATAACTGGGAACCAGCAAGTGTCAACCGAGTCGCTACCGATGTACAAGCAACGGCTGGGAACTGCCAAGAGTGAACCGAGTCACTGCCAGTGTACAGGAAGCGGCTGGGAACCACCATGAGTGAAACGAGTCGATGCTGGTGTACATACAGCGGTTGGGAAACGCCAAGAGTGAATCGAGTTGCTGCCGGTGTGCTGGCAGTGGCTGGGAACAGCCAAGAGTGAGTCGAGTCGCTGCAGGTGTATAGGCAGCGGCCGAGAACTGCCATGGGCTAACTGAGTCGCTTCCGGTGTACAGGTAGTAGATAGGAACAACCAAGAGTGAACTGAGACGCTGTCGGTGTACAGGAAGCAGCTTGGAACTGCGGAGAGTGAACCGAGTCACTGCTGGTGTACATGCAGCGGCTGGGAATCGCCAAGAGTGAACCGAGTCGCTACTGGTGTAAAGGCAGCGGCTGGGAATTGCTAAGAGTGAACCGTGTCGCTGCCGTTGTACAGGCAGCGGCTGGGAACCACCAAGAGTGAACCGAGTCGCTACCGGTGTAGAAGCAGCGGCTAGGAAATGCCAAGAGCAAAACGAGTCGCTGCCGGTGTGCTGGCAGTGGGTGGGGACTGCCAAGAGTGAGTCGAGTCATTGCTGGTGTACATGCAGCGGCTAGGAACTGCCAAGGGCGAACCGAGTCGCTTCCGGCGTACAGGCAGCAGCTAGGAGTTGCCTAGAGTGAGTCGAGTCATTGCCGGTGTATAAGTAGCGGCTGGGAACCGCCAAGGGTGCACCGAGTTGCTTCCAATGTACAGGTTGCTGCTAGGAACCGCCAAGAGTGAACTAAGACGCCGCTGGTGTATAGGCAGCGGCTGGGAACCGCCAAGAGTGGACTGAGTCACTACCAGTGTAAAGGTTGCGGCTAAGAACCACCAAGCGTGAACCGAGTCGTTGCCGGTGTACAGGCAGCTGATGGGAACAACCAAGAGTGAGTCGAGTCGCTGCCGTTGTACAGGCAGCGGTTGGGAACCGCCAAGGGCGAATCAAGTCACTTCCAGTGTATAGGCAACAGTTGGGTACTGCCAAGAGTGAACCGAGTCACTGCCGGTGTGCAGGCAATTGCTGGGAACCGCCAAGTGTGAACCGAGTCGCTACCGGCGTACAAGCAGTGGCTGGGAACCGCTAAGAGTGAACCGAGTCGCTGCGGGTGTACAGGCAGTAGTTGGGAACCGCCCTGAGTGAACCGAGTCGTTGCTGGTGTACAGTCTGCGGCTGGGACCAGCCATGAGTGAACCGTGTCACTGCCGGGGTTCAGGCAGCGGCTGGGAACCGCTAGGAGTGAACCGAGTCGCAGACGGTGTACAGGCTGCAGCAGGGAACCGCCAAGAGTGAACTTAGTCAATGCCGGTGTACAGGCAAGGGCTTCAAACAACCAAGTGCGAACCGAGTCACTGCTGGTGTACAGGCCACGGCTGGGAAACTCCACGAGTGAACCGAGTCACTGTCGATGTACAGGCAGTAGCTGGGAACCACCAAGAGTAAACCGCGTCGCTGCCTGTGTACAGGCAGTGGCTGGGAGCAGCCAAGAGTGAACCGAGTCGCTGCCGGTGTACAGGCTGCGGCTGGCAAACACCAAGGGCGAACCGAGTCGCTTCCGGTGTACAGGTAGCAGCTGGGAACTGCCAAGAGTGAACTGAGACGCTGCTGGTGTATAACCTGCGGCTGGGAATTGCCAAGAGTGAACTGAGTCGCTGTCGATGTACAGGTACTGGCTAGAACGGCCAAGTGTGAACTGAGTCGCTGTCGGTGTACAAGAAGCGACTGGGAAACGCCAAGGCAGAACCGAGTCGCTGCCGGTGTACAGGTAGTGGCTTAGAACTGCCAAGTCTGAACCGAGTCGCTGTCATTGTACAGGCAGCGGCTAGGTAACACCAAGAATGAACCGAGTCGTTGCCGGTGTGCTGGCAGCGGTAAGGAACTGCCAAGAGTGAGTCGAGTCCTTGCCGATGTACCGGCAGCGGCTGGGAACCGCCACAGGCGAACCGAGTCGCTTTCGGTGTACAGGCAGCAGCTGGGAACTGCCAATAATGGACCGAGTCACAGCCGATGTGCCGGCAGCGACTGACAACCGCCAAGAGTGAGCCGAGTCACTGCCCATGTCTTGGCAGCGGCTGGGAACCGGCTAGAGTGAACCGAGTCGCTGCCGGTGTACAGGCAGCGGCTGGGAACCACCAAGAGTGAATCGTGTCACTACCGGTGTACAGGTAGTAGCTAGGAACCGGCAAGAGTGAACCGAGTCGCTGTCATTGTATAGGCAGCGGATGGAAACCGCCAGGAGTGAATCGAGTCACTGCCGGTGTACAAGCAGTGGCTGGGAAAGGCCAAGAGTGAGTCAAGTTGCTGCAGGTGTACAGGCAGTGGCTGGGAACCGCCAAGGGCCAACCGAGTCGCTTCTGGTGTATAGGCAGCAGCTGGGTATCGCTAGGAGTGAACCGAGTCTCTGCCGCGGTACAAGCTACTGCTGGGAACGGCCAAGTGTGAAACGAGTCGCTATCAGCGTACAGGTAGCGGCTGGGAACCACCATGAGTGAACCGCGTCGCTGCCGGTGTACCGGAAGCAGTTGGGAACCGCCATGAGTGAGCCGAGTCGCTAGAGGTGTACAGGCAGCGGCTGGGAACCGCCATGTGTGAACCGAGTCACTGCCGGTGTACAGGCAGCGGTTGAGACCTGATATGAGTGAATCGTGTCACTGTCGGGTACATGCAGCGACAGGGAACTGCCAGGTGTGAACCGAGTCGCAGACGGTGTACAAGTAGTGATTGGGAATCGCCAAGTGCAAACCGAGTCGCTGCCGGTGTAAAGGCAGCGGCTGGGAAACGCCAAGACTGAACCGGGTCGCTGCCGGTGTGCTGGCAGCGGTTGGGAACTGCCAAGAGTGAGTCGAGTCCCTGTCGGTGTACAGGCTGCAGCTGGGAACCACCAAGGGCGAACCGAGTCGCTTTCGGTGTACAGGTAGCCGTAGGGAACCGCCAAGAGTGAACTGAGACGCTACCGGTGTATGAGCTGCGGCTGGGAATTGCCAAGAGTGAACCGAGTCGCTGTCAGTGTACAGGCAGTGGCTAGAACCGCCAAATGTGAACCAAGTCGCTGTCAGTGTACAGGCAGCAGCTGGGAAATGCCAAGACTGAATCGAGTCGCTACTGGTGTACAGGTAGTGGCTCGGAACCGCCAAGTGTGAACCGAGTCGTTGTCATTGTACAGGCATCGGCTAGGTAACGCCAAGAGTGAACCGAGTCATTGCCGGTTTGCTGTAGCGGCAGGGAACTACCAAGAGTGAGTCGAGTCCTTGCCGGTGTAGCGGCAGCGGCTGGGAACCGCCATGGGCGAACTGAGTCGCTTTCGGTGTACAGGCAGCAGCTGGGAACCGCCAATAGTGGATCGAGTCACAGTCGGTGTGCTGGCAGCGACTGACAACCGGCATGAGTGAGTCGAGTCACTGCCCGTGTATTGGCAGCGGTTGGGAACCGACTAGAGTGAATCGAGTCGCTGCTAGTGTACAGGCAGCAGCTGGGAACCGCCAAGAGTGACCGAGCCGCTGCTGGTGTACATGTAGCGACTGGGAACCGCCAAGAGTGAATTGAGTCGCTGCCAGTGTACAGGCAGCGGCTGAAAACTGCCATGAGTGAACCGAGTTGCTGTCGGTGTACAGGCAGTGGCTGGGATCCACCAGGAGTGAATCGAGTCGCTGTCGGTGTACAAGCAGCGGCTGAGAAACGCCATGAGTGAACCGAGTCGCTGCTAGTGTGCAGGTAGCGGCTGGGAACCGCCAAGAGTGAGAAGAGTCGCTGCAAGTTTACTGGCAGCGGCTGGGAATTGCCAAGGGCGAACCGAGTCGCTTTCAGTGTACTGGCTGACGCTAGGTACCGCCAAGAGTGAACCGAGTCACTGCCAGTGTGCAGGCAATGGTTCGGAACCGCCTAGTGTCAACCGAGTCGCTACCGGTGTACAAGCAGTGGCTGGGAACCGCCAAGAGTGAACCGAGTCGCTGCCTATGTAATGGCAGTAGCTGGGAAACGCCAAAAGCGAATCGAGCCGCTGCCAATGTGCTGGCAGCGGCTCGGAACTGTCAAGTGTGAGACGAGTCGCTGCCGGTGTACTAGCAGCGGCTGGGAACCGCAAAGAGCGAACCGAGTCGCTTTTGGTGTACTGGTAGCAGCTGGGAACTGCCAAGAGTGAACTGAGACGCTGCAGGTGTACAGGAAGCCCCTGGGAACTGCCAAGAGTGACTGAGTTGTTGCTGGTGTACATGTAGCGACTGGGAACCACCAAGAGTGAACCGAGTCGCTGCCGGTGTACAGACAGCGGCTGAAAACTGCCATGAGTGAACCGAGTCGCTGTCGGTGTACCGGTAGTGGCTGGGATCCGCCAGGAGTGAATTGAGTCACTGTAGGTGTGCAAGCAGCAGCTGGAAAAAGTCATGAGTGAACCGAGTCGCTGCCGGTATGCAGGTAGCAGCTAGGAAACGCCAAGAGTGAGAAGAGTCGCTGCCAGTGTACTGGCAGCAGCTGGGAACTGCCATGGGCGAACTGAGTCGCTTTCGGTGTACTGGCTGCAGCTGGGTACCACCAAGAGTGAACCGAGTCACTACTGGTGTACATGCAATGGTTGGGAACCGCCTAGTGTCAACCGAGTCGCTACCGGTGTACAAGCAGCGGCTGGGAACCGCCATGAGTGAACCGAGTCGCTGCCTGTGTAATGCAGCGACTGGGAAATGCCATGAGTGAACCGAGTCACTACTGGTGTGCTGGCAGCGGCTCGGAACTGCCAAGAGTGAGACGAGTCGCTGCCGGTGTACTAGCAGCGGCTGGGAACTGCCAAGAGCGAACCGAGTCGCTTATGGTGTACAGGTAGCAGCTGGAAATTGCCAGGAGTGAATTGAGACGCTGCAGGTGTACAGGTAGCGGCTGGGGACCGCCAACAGTGAACCGAGTCGCTGCCGGTGCTCATTTAGCGGCTGGGAATCTCCAAGAGTGAGTCGAATCGCTGCCATTGTACAGGCAGCGGCTGGGAATTGCCAAGAGTGAACCGAGTCGCTGCCGTTGTGCAATTAGCAGTTGGGAAACGCCAAGAGTGAACCGAGTCACTGTCGGTGTGCTGGCAACGGCTGGGAACCGCCAAGAGTGAGACGAGTCACTGCTGGTTTACCATCTGTCGATGTACAGGTAGTAGCGGGGAACCGCCAAGAGTGAACTAAGACGCTGCCGATGTACAGGCAGCGCCTGGGAATTACCAAGAGTGAACCGAGTCGCTGCCGTTGTACACGCAGCGGCTGGTAATCGACAAGTGTGAACCGAGTCAATGTCGGTGTACAGGCTGCAACTGAGAACCGCCAAGAGTGAACCGAGTCACTACTGTTGTACAGGTAGTGGCTGTGAACTGCCTAGAGTTAACCGAGTCGCTGCTAGTGTACATGCAGCAGTTGGGAAACGCCTAGAGTTAACCGACACGCTACCGATGTGCTGGCAACGGCTAGGAACCGCCAAGAGTGAGTCAAGTTGTTGCCGGTATACAGGCTGTGGCTGGGAACCGCCAAGGGTGAACTGAGTCGCTTCCGTTGTACATGCAGCAGCTGGGTACTGCCAAAAGTGAACCGAGTCACTGTCAGTGTACAGGCCACGACTGGGCACCGCCAAGTGTGAACCGAGTCGCTACCAGTGTACTGGCAGCGGCTGGGAACTGCCAAGAGTGAACCGAGTCGCTGCCGGTGTACAGGCAGTGGCTGGGAACCACCATGACTGGACCAAGTCGCTACTGGTGTACAGGCAGCGGTTGGGTACCGCCAAGAGTGAACCGAGTCACTGCCGGTGTACAAGCAATGGCTGGGAACTGCCAAGAGTGAACCAAGTCGCTGCCTATGTACAGGAAGCGGCAGGGAAGATCCAAGAGTGAACCGGGTCGCTACCGGCGTAGCGGTAGCGGCAGGGAACCGCCATGAGTGAACCAGGTCACTGTTGGTGTATAAGCAGTGGCTCGGAAACGCCAAGAGTGAACCGAGTCGCAGCTGATGTGCTGGTAGCAACTGGGAACTGCCAATAGTGAGACAATTCGCTGCCGGTGTACAGGCAGCGGCTAGGAACCGCCAAGAGTGAACCGAGTCGCTTCCGGTGTACAGGAAGTAGCTGTGAACCATCAAGAGTGAACCGAGTCGCTGCCGGTGTACAGGCAGCGGTTGGTAAACGCCTAGAGTGAAACGAGTCACTGTTGGTGTACAGGCAGTGTCTGGGAACCAGCAAGAGTGAACCGAGTCGCTGCCGGTGTACAGGCAGCGGCTGGGAACCAGCAACAGTGAATAGAGTCGGTGCCGGTGTAGAGGCAGCGACTGGGAACTGCCAGGAGTGAATCTAGTCGCTGCCGATGTATAGGTTGCGGTAGGGTACCGCTTGGAGTGAACAGAGTCACAGCCGATGTACAGGCAGCGGTTGGGAACCAGTAACAGTGAACTGAGTCACTGCCTATGGGAATCGCCATGAGTGAACGGAGTCGCTGCTGGTGTACTGGTTGTGGCTGGGAACTGCCAGGAGTGAACCGAGTCCCAGCCGGTGTACAGACTACGGTAGGGAATCCCCAAGAAGGAACCGAGACACTGTCGGTGTTCTTGCAGCGGCTGGGAACTGCCAAGAGCGAACCGAGTCGCTTCTGGTGTACTGGCTGCAGTTGGGTACCGCCAAGAGTGAACCGAGTCGCTGCCGGTGTACAAGCAGTGGTAGGGAACCGCCAAGAGTGAACCGAGTTGCTGCCTGTGTAATGGCAGCGACTGGGAAACGCCAAAAGTGAACCGAGTCGCTGTCGGTGTGTTGGTAGCGGCTCGGAACTGCCATGAGTGAGACGAGTCGCTGTCGGTGTACTAGCAGCGGCTGGGAACTGCCAAGAGCGAACCAAGTCGCTTCTAGTGTATTGGTAGCAGCTGGGAACCGCCAAGAGTGAACTGAGAAGCTGCAGGTGTACAGGCAGCGGCTGGGAACCGCCAGCAGCGAACCGAGTCACTACCGTTGTACAATCAGCAGCTGAGAAACGCCAAGAGTGAATTGAGTCACTTTCAGTGTGCTAGCAGCAGCTGGGAACTGCCAAGACTGAGACGAGTCGCTGCTGGTTTACAGTCTACGACTGGGAACCGCCAAGGGTAAATCGAGTCTCTTCCGGTGTACAGGTAGCAGCTGGGAACCGCCAAGAGTGAACAGAGACCCTGCCGGTGTACAGGCAGCGCTTGGGAACTGCCAAGAGTGAACCGAGTCGTTGCCGGTGTACATGCAGCGGCTGGGAATCGCCAAGTGTGAACCGAGTCGCTGTCGGTGTACAGGCTACGGCCGGGAATCGCCAAGAGTGAATTGAGTCACTGCCGTTGTACAAGCAATGGCTGTGAACTGCCTAGAGTGAACCGAGTGACTACCGGTGTACATGCAGCAGTTGGGAACACCAAGAGTGAACTGAGATGCTGCCGATGTGCTGGCAGCGGCTGGGAACCGCTAAGAGTGAGTCGAGTCGCTGCCGGTGTACAGGCTGTGGCTGGGAACCGCCAAGGGCGAACTGAGTCGCTTCCGTTGTACATGCAGCAACTAGGTACTGCCAAGAGTGAATCGAGTCACTATCAGTGTATAGGCAACGGCTGGGCACCCCCAAGTGTGAACCGAGTCGCTGTCGGTGTGTAGGCAGCGGTTGGGAACCACCAGGAGTGAACCGAGTCGATGCTGGTGTACAGGCAGCGGCTGGGAACCACCATGAGTGGACCGAGTCGCTGCTGGTGTACAGGCAGCGGTTGGGTCCCGCCAAGAGTGAACCGAGTCACTGTCGGTGTACAGGCAATGGCTGGGAACTGCCAAGAGTGAACCGAGTAGCTGCCAATGTACAGGAAGCGACATGGAACCGCCAAGAGTGAACCGGGTTGCTGCCGGTGAAGAGGCAGTGGCAGTGAACCGCCATGAGTGAATTGGGTCGCTGTTGGTGTATATGCAGCGGCTCAGAAACGCCAATAGTGAACCGAGTCGCAGCCGATGTGCTGGTAACGATTGGGAACCGCCAATAGTGAGACAATTCGCTGTCGGAGTACAGGCAACGGCTAGGAACCGCCAAGAGTGAATCGAGTCATCCCGGTGTACAGGAAGTAGCTGTGAATCACCATGAATGAACTGAGATGCTGCCGGCGTACTGGCAGCGGCTAGGAACCGCCAAGAGTGAATCGAGTCACTGTCGGTGTACAGGCAGCGTCTGGGAACCAGCAAGAGTGAACCGAGTCATTGCCGGTGTACAGACAGCGGCTGGGAACCAGCAATAGTGAACAGAGTCGGTGCTAGTGTAGAGGCAGCGACTGGGAACCGCCAGGAGTGAATATAGTCGCTGCCGATGTACAGGTTGCGGCAGGGAACCGCCAGGAGTGAACAGAGTCACAGCCGATGTACAGGCAGTGGTTGGGAACCAGCAACAGTGAACTGAGTCACTGCCTCTAGGGACCGCCATGTGTGAACCGAGTCACTGTCGGTGTACTAGTTGTGGCTGGGAACCGCCAGGAGTGAACCGAGTCCCAGCCGGTGTACAGGCAGCGGTAGGGAACCGCCAAGAGTGAATCGAGACGCTGTCGGTGTTCTTGCAGTGACTGGGAACTGCCAAGGGCAAACCGAGTCGCTTCTGGTGTATTGGCTGCAGCTGGGTACCGCCAAGAGTGAACCGAGTCACTACCGGTGTACATGCAATAGTTGGGAACTGCCTAGTGTCAACCGAGTCGCTACCGGTGTACAAGCAGCAGCTGGGAACCGCCAAGATTGAACCGAGTTGCTGCCTGTGTAATGGTAGCGGCTGGGAAACGCCAAGAGTGAACCGAGTCGCTGCCAGTGTGCTGGCAGCGGCTCGGAACTGCCAAGAGTGAGACGAGTCACTGCCGATGTACTGGCAGGGGCTGGGAACCACCAAGAGCGAACCAAGTCGCTTCTAGTGTATTGGTAGCAGTTGGGAACCGCCATGAGTGAACTGAGATGCTGCTGGTGTACAGGCAGCGGCTGGGAACCGCCAGGAGTGTACCTAGTCGCTGCCATTGTACAATCAGCAGCTGGGAAACGGAAAGAGTGAACTGAGACGCTGCTGGTGTATAAGCAGCGCCTGGGAACTGCCAAGAGTGAACCGAGTCGATGCTGGTGTACATGCAGCGGCTGAGAATCGCCAAGTGTGAACCGAGTCGCTGTCGGTGTACAGGTTGCAGTTGAGAATCGCCAAGAGTGAACCGAGTCACTACCATTGTACAAGCAGTGGCTGTGAACTGCCTAGAGTGAACTGAGTCGCTGTCGGTGTACATGCAGTAGTTAGGAAACGCCAAGAGTGAACCGAGATGCTGCCAATGTGCTGGCAGCGGCTGGGAACCACCAAGAGTGAGTCGAGTCGCTGCCGGTGTACAGGCTGTGGCTGGGAACCGCCAAGGGCGAACTGAGTCGCTTCCATTGTACATGCAGCAGCTGGGTACTGCCAAGAGTGAACCGAGTCACTATCAGCTTACTGGCAACGGCTGGGCACCACCAAGTGTGAACCGAGTCGCTGCCGGTGTACAGGCAGTGGCTGGGAACCACCATGAGTGGACCGAGTCGCTGCTGGTGTACAGGCAGCAGTTGGGTACCGCCAAGAGTGAACCGAGTCACTGCTGGTGTACAGGCAATGGTTGGGAACTGCCAAGAGTGAACCGAGTCACTGCCAATGTACTGGAAGTGGTAGAGAACCGCCAAGAGTGAACCGGGTCGCAGCCAATGTAGAGGCAGCGGCAGGGAACCGCCATGAGTGAACCGGGTCACCGTCGGTGTATAAGTAGTGGCTCGGAAACGCCAAGAGTGAACCGAGTCGCAGCCGATGTGCTGGTAACGACTGGGAATCGCCAACAGTGTGACGATTCGCTGCCGGTGTACAAGCAACGGCTAGGAACCGCCAAGAGAGAACCGAGTCGCTTCCGGTGTACAAGAAGTAGCTGTGAACTGCCAAGAATGAACTGAGATGCTGCCGGTGTACTGGCAGCGGCAAGGAACCGCCAAGAGTGAACCGAGTCGCTGTCGGTGTACAGGCAGCGGTTGGGAACCGCTAGAGTGAACCGAGTCACTGTCGGTGTACAGGCAGGGTCTGGGAACCAGCAAGAGTGAACTAAGTCGCTGCCGGTGTACAGGCAGCGGTTGGGAACCAGCAACAGTGCACCGAGTCGGTGCCGGTGTAGAGGCAACGACTGGGAACCGCCAGGAGTGAATCTAGTCGCTGCTGATGTACAGGCTGCAGTAGGGAACCGCCAGGAGTGAACAGAGTTACAGCCGGTGTACAGGCAGCAGTTGGGAACCAGCAACAGTGAACTAAGTCACTGCCTTTGGGAACTGCCATGAGTGAATCGAGTCGCTGCAAGTGTACTGGTTGTGGCTGGGAACCACCAGGAGTGAACCGAGTCCCAGCCGGTGTACAGGCAGCGGTAGAGAACTGCCAAGAGTGAACTGAGACACTGTCGGTGTTCTTGTAGCGGCTGGGAACTGCCAAGGGCGAACCGAGTCGCTTCCGGTGTACTGGCTGCAGCTGGGTACCGCCAAGAGTGAACCGAATCACTGCCGGTGTACAGGCAATGGTTGGGAACCGCCTAGTGTCAACCGAGTCGCTATCAGTGTACAAGCAGCGGCTCAGAACAGCCAAGAGTGAACCGAGTTGCTGCCAGTGTAATGGCAGCAGCTGGGAAACGCCAAGAGTGAACCGAGTCGCTGCCGGTGTGCTGGCAGCGGCTCGGAACTGCCAAGAGTGAGACGAGTCTCTGCCGGTGTACAAGCAGCGGCTGGGAACCGCTAAGAGCAAACCTAGTCGTTTTTGGTGTATTGGTAGCAGCTGGGAACCGCCAAGAGTGAAATGAGACGTTGAAGGTGTACAAGCAGCTGCTGGGAACCGCCAACAGTGAACCGAGTCGATGCAGTGCTCATTTAGCTGCTGGGAATCGCCAAGAGTGAGTCGAATCGCTGCCGTTGTACATGCAGCGGCTGGGAACCGCCAGGAGTGAACTGAGTCGCTGTCGTTGTACAATCAGCAGTTGGGAACTGCCAAGAGTAAACTGAGACGCAGCTGGTGTACAGGTAGCGGCTGTGAATTGCCTAGAGTGAACTGAGTCGCTGTCGGTGTACATGCAGTAGTTGGGAAACGCCAAGAGTGAACCGTGATGCTGCCAATGTGCTGGCAGCGGCTGGGAACCACCAAGAGTGAGTCGAGTCGCTGCCGGTGTACAGGCTGTGGCTGGGAACAGCCAAGGGTGAACTGAGTCGCTTCCATTGTACATGCAGCAGCTGGGTACTGCCAAGAGTGAACCGAGTCACTATCAGCTTACTGGCAACGGCTGGGCACCACCAAGCGTGAACCGAGTCGCTGCCGGTGTACAGGCAGCGGCTGGGAACTGCCAGGAGTGAACCGAGTCGCAACCGGTGTATAGGCAGTAGCTGGGAACCACCATGAGTGGACCGAGTCGCTGCTGGTGTACAGGCAGCAGTTGGGTACCGCCAAGAGTGAACAGAGTCACTGCTGGTGTACAGGCAATGGTTGGGAACTGCCAAGAGTGAACCGAGTCATTGCCAATGTACTGGAAGTGGTAGAGAACCGCCAAGAGTGAACCGGGTCGCAGCCAATGTAGAGGCAGCGGCAGGGAACCGCCATGAGTGAACCGGGTCACTGTCGGTGTATAAGCAGTGGCTCGGAAACGCCAAGAGTGAACCGAGTCGCAGCCGATGTGCTGGTAACGACTGGGAATCGCCAACAGTGTGACGATTCGCTGCCGGTGTACAA
>JAMKQA010007232.1:0-11062 GCA_024699735.1 Posidonia australis
GTTTGAATCCCATCTCAATCTGACGATGATGCATACATAGAGATAGTACCCTCCTCCACTCCTTCCTTTTTTCCCCTCCCGACCACCATTATCAGATATGTTCCTCTCTCTCACACTCTCAGTGTGTACGTACGAACTTGTACTCACAGACAACAGCACCAAACGGTACTTGTTTGCCCTTTTATCTTCTTTTTCTTTCATCACCTTGCCAACAAATTAAGAATGGAGCGGCTTCAACCATAACTGCTATATTTTAATTAATCTGTTTCTATCAGTTTTCTTTTGAGAATGGTAGGATGGACGGTAGGGCTTTTTTCTCAACCTGAAGGGCACGTCTCGTTCTTCCAGACCAGCTGTGTTGGAGCAGTTACGTTGTTTCTCCAATATTAGTTGCGGTGGTTTTCGTGGTAGTTAGGAGGGAAGGAGAGATCCATGCATGTATCCACTTGATATAATATTCGGCATTTTAAATTATATATATATATATATATATAACCTTATTTGTCACAGGCAGTAGCTAGCTGTAGCTACAAAAATATTCACATGCATGCATGATGCATGAAGGAGCGAAGGTGTTAATTAATTATTACCTACGAAAAGATACATATAATTCCAAATGAAAAAACAACAGGAAAGTGACCATCCGTACGAGTGTTCTCGATGATCCATTCGATGCGTAAGTGGGACCACTACCACCGAGCAGTGGTGATATAAATAAATACTGACTAGAAATCAAGAAACATTTGCGCTCCTTTTCTTCTTCTTCAGCTCCCTGTTTTTTTCCTTTTTGATTCCACAGAGTCACTAATCATGGCGGCTACTGCTTTATTCCTGTGGTCGGCGAGGGAAGGGATGATGGGATCATCATCCTCATCACTACCGGAGGAAGAGGTGGAGGTGGAGGTGGAGGTCGAGGAACCACAACTTATTATGCCAGATCATGATCGTCATCAACGTCAACTAGAGCCACGCCCCGACGAGCCCACAATCGTCAAGGGAAACGATCAAGACCACGACCATCACTCCCGACAACAGATCATCCGCCCTAGAAATCCTACTAGCAAGAAGAAGAGAAAGAAAGGAGCCGCTGCCGAACAGAAGAACAAGCAGCCCCAGCGCGGCCTCGGCGTTGCGCAGCTGGAGAAGCTCCGCCTCCAGGAGAGGTGGAAGAAGATCACCGAGATCGAAGGCATCCACAACACAGCCGCCACCACCGGACTACTCCTTCCCTCCGCCTCCTCCTCCTCCACCTCCTCCTTCCAGTTCCAGCAGTTCCCTCCTGCACTCTACGGGTGTTGCAGATCTGGTGGTGCTGGATCGTCGACGACGTCGCTAGGTCTGTACGGGATGCCGTGGAGTGAGGCGTGCTTTCTCCAAAAGCATATGACGACGTACTCGAATGCTGCCGCTGTAAAGTTGCAGCATATCGTAGAGGAGGAGGATGATGTGGATCGAAATGTTGTGACGAATGGTTCGATGTTGCTGCCGGCGGCGGGATATCATAATTATCAGATGTACAGCAGTAGTTATAACTCGCCTGGCATTGGGATTGGGATGAATGGTGTTGTTGTCCCTTCTGCTGAGCTCTCTTCAAACCAAAACCTGCTGCTACAGTACTGCGCCCTCCCCTCCTCCACTTCCTCTCACTCATGCTACTTCTGCCTCAAGCAGGTATGCATGTTTTTGTTAATCATGATGATGATTTAATTTGATTTCCTTACTTCGGTAATTTCTTTTTTGAATTCCATTTTTATTATATATTATTGCAGGAGAATGGTACGTCGATGCTTGGAGGTAGTAGCAGTGGAGAGAGCCTGCAGGCATATGTTGGAAGCAACGATCTGTTCTATGTGCAGAGATTTAATAATATTGCTACTCATGCAGATGGTAACGGCCAAAAGGTAACTAACAAGTACTTCGCTAGCTAGCTGAAGATGTTCCATGGATCATGCATGCATGCATGCAGCTGCATCTTCCGATCTGTGATCCGATTTAATTATTCATTGCAGGAGATGGTGCAAGGTGGATTTCATGATGATGATCTAAGGAGAAGGATGAGATGTGAAAAGGAGGCTAGCAGCGAGGTGGAGGAGTACCAGTTGTTCCCCTGCACCAATGGAGTCAATACCTCTGGATTCAGCGCTGGTGGTGATCGTTTGTCTTCCACTGTTTCTGCTGGTGCTGCTTCACCTACTAGTTTCATTGACTTGACCCTCAAACTCTCCTACTCATGATGCATGCATGCATATTTTCATTAGAGAGGAATCAATACATATATATATATATATATATATATATATAGTATCAAAAAAGTAATGTAGGAAAAGATTACATTATCTTCTTCTTGCCTTTTCTTGTTTCATCAATGGTTTATTTTAGTCGACGTCTGAAACGTATCGTTTTTGGTCTGTGTACTAGACGATCTTTCACGAAATCTTTCTGTTTCATATCTATATATACTTGAGCAATTGCTAAATGCAGCAAGAGAGACAGAGATAGAGAGAGATATGGAAAAGATGGCTAGAACGGTAAGTGTTGTCTGCAATGACAATATGGAAAAGGTTAGCTAGCAAGCCTTTTTTCTTTCTTCTTTCTTCTTTCTTCTTCTTCTTCTTCTTCGGGAAAGAAGGCAGCGCTTCGTCACGACATTTGAAACTTCTGCATCTTTTGTTTTATTTTTCACCTAATAATTAAAGTGCACTAGCTTCCGCAACAGAAAGTGGATGGGGGACCATCTGTCCAAAGCGAGGCAGACAGAACTTCCACACTCGCTCTTTAATTCAAAGAAGATACCAATCCCCTGGCTGTGTGTATTATCCATATGCATGGATCTTCTTTCCATCATGCCCTATGGATTTTTATGTACGTGATCATTAATTTATGCATGACACAGCTTCTTAGGGAGTAACGATGCATTCACTGAATTTTGTGTTGTAGTGGCCTGTCCTCGAGCATCAACAAAGCAAGTAATATTTGTTATAGATAAAGCATGTATGCATTTATTATTTTGTATGGTATAATATGGTTGGAGTACGGTACTACTATTACAGACGAACTGGGACTGTAACAGTGATCACGATGGATGCTGCTGCCATTGGCATTGGCATTGGCAAAGGCCCGTGGCAGCAGCTTCTGTTTTGGGAGGCCGTTCAGTACGCGTCACAGAGAGCGCATGCAACTGGTATGCCTTTTTCATTAAATGACAAATATGCCCCCTCTTTCCTAAAGCACCTGGTGGTCCACATGTACCGAAAGGCTAAAAGGCCAAAAAGGGTAACGACAAACAAAATAAGATGTTAGGGAGCTTGCAATTTAGTGGGGGAAATGTTGTCAACGCTTTTGTTTAGGTCCTGCGCTGGATCCTATACGTGGATCAGATGAAGGTTATCGTACCATTGGTAGATTAATATCTAATGCAGACATGAAGCTTAGCAAATCGATACTGATTTCAGTGGCTCTGAATCTCTAAAAAGGTTTAGTTTAGTTGGAGATGGGAACAGGATGCATGAATTCTAGTAACAAAATCGTGGACGGCAGGATTCGAACCTGCGCGGGCAGAGCCCACATGATTTCTAGTCATGCCCGATAACCACTCCGGCACGTCCACATGCTGATTTTTATTGTGATTTTATATTTTAAGACGATTAAAATCTTGGCAACGTTTATTTGAGATACCAACGCCAATGTTCCAAGATTTGTACTAATATTTAATAACGAGTGCTTTTCATTACTTGAAATAATAATGAACGTACTACTTTATCGATCTAAACGAAATTGATGTCCTGTCAAACTTCTAAAGCATTTGGTCAGCATGTAATAGTTCCCCTGAAACATAGATTTCAAGAAAGTCGTATTGACATGTGGAAGTTATTTTTCGTGGTTCTTTTAAACCTATTTATCTTATTATTTTAGATATCATTGGACTAATGAGTCAATGATTAGACTCTCTTTCTCCAGAGTTTGAAAAGGAAGATCTAAGGAATTCATTATCTTCTATGAAAGTAACTTACACTGCGAATCAAACCGCTTCTTCAGATGCTCCACATCCTTCTACTGATACCAACTCACAACACTCTACTCCTGCTGATGACATGAGGCAGTAGTTGTAATAGTCTTCTTACTGATAATTGAACTTGAATTGTCAACTTTGCTGATTGAACTGTATCTTATAACAAGAACATTGTCTAATTCTCTTTCTGTGATTTTGTTTGTGAACTTTAGACTCTTGATTTCCTTGAGATAGATATCTAATACTACTTAACTTTACCAAAACATGTGGAAGCTATAATACAATTAAAATGACGGTACATACATTTATTCCACTATCGTAGATGTCTTAGTTAGACGATGTTACATCCCACAAATCACATAAAAAGAAATCGGTTTGCTTTCATTCATCACAAGAAGTTATTTTGATGCGGGAGTGGAGACCAGAGGCTCCGCATGGCTGACCTCTGCAGTCCACGAATGATCGAGAGTATTTGCAGATCTGGACGTGGTACAAGTATCAGGCAACTTGGGTGCGACCAACGAGGACCACCTTGGCTCACACAGGGCCTTGTTTCCTTCACCAAAGCTTCCTATGCAGATCGTATCTCCACGACCACACCATACACCACCTTGAACGTTGTTCATCTCCAATGTTCTTGCCTCCTGAAATTTTGAGTTGGCAAATATAAAACCTTTCATATCCATCCAGTGAAAAGAAAATTCATTATGAGCAATCAAATGTTCAATCCATTACCTGGCATAAAGTGCAGCAGGGGCAAATGAGGTGGTTCAAGCAGTCACCAAAAGAACTTGTGCTACCCTGCAGGTTCGAGGGACACCTTTATGGTTACAGAAGATGAAACCATATCTATTAATTATGTATTTCTGCTGCTTCTGTAGTCTAATGAAGTTACCGAGGAATGAGAGGAACATGGTAGTTGCTCACCCTTATGTTAAATTGCCTTCTAATCCGTGTTCGGAAATAGCCTAAATATGTTGCCAGTGTGACAATAAAAGCAAGTCCAAGATAAAGAAAACAGTGCTGATTGGTCACTCCAAAAGCAATCAAGTTGCAGAGGGCAGCTAGAACAAGCACAACATACACAGTTACCTGCAAAAGTAAATGACAGGTTGGAGTTAAGCGATAAAAAACAACAAAGTTCAACTAGAGCAGCCAGGAAAAGGGGCAGGATCGTCTAAACATTAGAACAATTATTAATCCCATGTTGGTTCAGTGTCTTCTTGGTTCACAAAAACAAGTCAATTGCTCTTACTGGATAACTACAACAATAACCATACCTCAATTCCACTTCGTGTGGTACGCAACCATAACCCTCTCTTTTCATTTGATTCTTTTGTTGGATAACTAAAAGCTTTCATTTTTTTTTTAAATCATGGACTAAAAACTAAAATAGTAACAAGTTAGCAGAGAAAGGAGAATTGACAATGTAATAATTCAAAATCTTAATAGAAAAGACTGTCCACATCTACCTACCAAAGCCCAATCATATACTTCACAGGCAATTGGTTCCTGACTTCTTTCCAATAAAATAGTTCGCTCGTCTATTTTTTTTTTTTTTTTTACAAAAGATTTCTTTTTTGTAAAGATGAGAGAATCGCTATAGATTAAAAAACTAGTAAAAAAAAACAGAATGGGAGCTCTAGGTGAAGCAATGAAGCACAAGTTAAGAGGTAAGCAAATAGTTAAACAAATGATTTATTTTTTAAGATTGATAACATGACTAGGGTTTGATCTAAAGATGCTACAAGTGTATCACATGAGTATCCTATGGGAGATGTGTGGGTATTAGACATGGATTCTAGGCGTAATTTAGTACCACAGAGCACTGTAAGTTTTGTTTTGAGATTTGATTTCCATTAGATTTTATTTTTGGTAATTGAGTTATGAGTCCGATTGGGTAGATTATTTGATTACTTTTAAATGTAATATTCTTCCTAGATAATCAAAGTATTTTTGTGGATGCTTCCCTCTTTCAATCTCCTGTTCAACATATCGTGTCCCGTAAATTCTTTGGTGTACCATGATTCTCCTTGGTATATTACACCATGTCTATGTTTTGACTTGTTGTCCAATGAGTGTACAAAACATGAGGTGGACAAACGCAGTTGTACTACAATACCATTCCGTGATAACAGTATGTTTGGACAATCACTCTGTAATAACACTGTTCATGAACAGTATTGCACACAAGGTTTTCATTAAAGGGAAAGAAAGGGATGGCAACATACATTTACAATCAAGAGATTGAGGGAGAGCTTAAGAGAGATTAAGAGAGAGAAATCTTGGGAGGGAGAGAGAGAGGGTGAATTGTTGTTATGATTACGTAAGTCACTGACCACCATGAGCCGTGTGTTATAGTTGTTGCCATTATTGGGTGTTGCTGCCATCGAATCGCCTCCACTAGTGTTTGCTGCTAGAGATGGATTTGTTGTGTTGTGCAGACGTGTGGATCCAACTTCAGTGAAAGGTACACACTCTACCTCGAGATCCCTTGATTTATTTTATTTTGTATATGGTTGTTGTAGTTGTGCCTTAGGATTCCATGTCAGAATTCAGTGTTTTAAGGATTCCATATTGGGAATCTGGTCTATAACAACCAAGGACTGTATATAGTGGATTTTTCAATGAAAAAATCCTTATGCGAGGATTTGATATTTTATTATTTACTATGTTATTTATAGGATACTTTATGTGGTTTTACGATGAATTATTCTAAGTTTTACTGTAGTTAATATTCCTATTGTGATGCATGAGAATTTCGAGTGTTTAGATGTTAATTTCAGACAAGATACACCTAGTTGCTTTGCAATGGACTGCAGTTAGGTTTTGAGGTATTTGTTGTTGTTTTGAATTGATTTTTGAAATAGTTTTTAAATAGTTTTCCAAAAAGATTTGGAAAGAAAATGGATAAAATTTACAAAAGGTTTTCCAAGGTTTTAAGTGATCGAGAGGTTGAAATTTCAGATCAGCAAACTAAGGACAATTAATACCTTTAAATGGCCAAGAGTCAATAGCTTATGACGAGGACCGTGTATTTTTTGTCGTGGTTTCCAACTAACTAAGAGGACTGTAGGATCGTACTGATGAAACATAAAGGATTGATACTTCTGGAGGGTCATGTATGAGTCTTAAGATTCTGTGGTTTTTATATGACCAAAAGACCTTGAGTGAAAGTCTATGGACCAAAAGACTAAGGTAAGATCGGGACCAAGAGGGTTGAATAGTCTAACCGATGGACCAAAAAAGAGTGATACTTGTGGAGGATCTAGAGCTAGATGAGTAGATATGAAATCTTAAATAGTTGTACTAGTAAGACCAAGTGGTGAAAAAGTCTTTTGAGTGGTCAAGTGCAATAGTACTAAGAACGTCAAGAGGATGGATCCTATGTGTGTGGTTATTGTGTGGACAGGTTAAGGGTTCTTAAAGTATGAATACGGAACAAGGAAACCCTTGTACAGAGTGACTTGTCCATAGTAATGTAGTGTACCTAACTTAAAGGTTGCTTGTGACTAATGGCAATCACTTGGGTCTGAGTGATTCAACAAGTTTTCAGATTGTATGTGTGAGTGTTGATTGTATGGTCTATGTTTGAGATTTTTTGAGTTCTGATTGAGGATTTCAAGCTCTGGTTTATTGGAGACCATGGTTTTCGAGATATGGATTTGTGATGGGTTTTAGACTTGATTTGACATAGAATAGCTACTTCAAATGTGCATAAAGAAATTTCAAAAAAGTATGTATTTTGGTTATGAAAAGAGAAACTGGGTTTTGAAAAACATATTAAAATGGTTTTATACAATAGTATATTGCAGTGTGTAACTTTGTTGGCTTACAGTCTTGATACTGCCACAAGAGGCAATCGTGTTGACTTGGGAGTTGAATCTTAGCAGTTCTAATTCTATTTTGTTGTTTTTGGTAGATGGTAAATATGTGCTGAGTGATTACTAGCTGTCACTCACATATATTTTTTATGATTTTCTTGCAGGTGTGGATATTATAATTGCAGTCCAGTATAGTGCATATAGCAAGAGTCACGTAACCATACACTATAAGTTCTGAGTAGAGTTAGGATTTGTTTAGTTAATTTATTTATTTAAATTCATTGTATTTATTTTTAAATCATTTATTTAATAATAACGCTAAGAGTGTTCGAATTTTAAACTACCGTGACTAAGGTTGTGACAACAAACTAGTAAAAAGGGTGAAAATGTTAGATAGATTGGAATGAGCTCAAACTTTGGTCTCAGACAATCAACACTTCATTACAAGCAATGAAAAATTTGTTGAAATGGTGATATGCAACCCATCTTGGTAAAGTACCCAGCAAAGATAGGGAAACATGTTTTGCTAACATTCAACAAGGAAACAAAAATCAAATTCTAAGTTGGGAATATTAAAATCAACTTCATGATCACAGTTCTGTTACACTAATTGTAACCAAAAGGATTAAAGCAGTCAACACAAAGAAAGACTAAGTGAGGCTATAATATTGTGTAACTTAAGCAGTGAAATATGAGCCTAAGTCAAATAAAGGCAACAACACACCATGCAGAACAGAATCCAGTGAACCACCAACACAGTCGAGACCCCTAATCAAGCAAGATGCCAAATGCAAATGAAATACAAAAGACAGATGATGTCAAATGAATACACAAAGTGGAGGGGGAAACAAAAACGGTTCTAATAGAAATGCCACTATTTCTCTGTAGTAAGCTCAATTATTAAGTTGAATACATTTGCAAAGCTTTGTTAAGTTTAGATATATGATAAGTAATCATGTTTTACCTAAAAGAATTGAAAGATTGATAAAATGATCACAAATCTTGCAACACAAGCCAAAGTAGAGCAAGTTTTTACTATAAATTCAGCTCGAATATCACTCACTCACCATACCAAAAACAAGGAATACCATTCTTACTTAACCTAGAATGCTGTCCCAGGGATATTAAGAGGGAAATAGAAACCTAATTGGCATAGATGGCGATCTCAATGGGAGCAAGAACACCAGTTGGTAAGTAAGAAATGTCAAGTGTTGTGCAATTGATGTTCATGATACAGAAAAATCGTTCTCTCCTAATGGCCAGGCTGCCTACCTAAGCCGGAGGAGTGGTAATAATGCAGCAGCAGAGGACAGTATGCTTGAAGCACGGTTAGACACCAACACGACTATTCATTCACTTGAAGCACGGTTTGCATATAATTTGATCGTGCGCATGTATGCTTAGGAAAACAAATGAAAATCAAGTCGGACATGAGTCAGCTCATGAGAAGTGATTCCATGAATTGTGAAGGAATTAGTCACCTGGATTAAGCAGGACCCAAGACGAGCTCTAGCCATATTCTTCCCAAACCTATAGCACGGACAACTGCAACAGAAACAAAAAGAACCAACCAACGAAATTGACAAAGCTGCCGGGCGACTGAAGGAATAAAGGTGAATTTTGATTTAAGGAGGAGCATAGAAACAAATGAAGGCGAACAAAAAAAAAAAGGAGCTCCTTTTTCCTTCATTGGGAAAAAAAAGGAGAGCAATACATGCACATATACATACCAAGCGGTTTCAATGGCAATCCGGTGGTCCTCGAAGCAATCGAGAACACCTCCCTCCCACATCCTTTGCACGCCCCCAATGTCCCCATCTCCATCTTCCTCGTCCTCTTGATCCTCCTCCTTTCTCCTCCTCTTCTTCTCCACCGGGAAGCCATGCGTCTGCAGGGCCACGGTGGCGCAGAGCATGTCGAAGTCCAACACCGTTGGTTCTATGTCCTCCTCCATAATATACCTTTTCCCCCCCATTTCCTCCTCGTCCTCGAAAGCTACCGTCGCCTTATGGCCGCCGTTGTCCTCCGCTCCTTTCATGCTGTCCTCCTTCATCTCCGCAGCCGCCATTCTGGACCCAAAAAAGCTCCCGCTCAAACCAACCCTAATCTTCTATCTAGAAAATGTTCGTCGCCAGGGCATATTAGTAGTAGTAGTAGTAGTAGTATTTTGATGAGACGAGGAGGAGGAAGAGGAGGAAGGAGAAGAAATAGACGGAGAAAGCACAAGCACCAACAAGACCATTCATTGATTGGTAGAAGAAAAGCAAAGAAGAATGAAAATGGTGTTTTGATGGAAGAATAAAGAAGGAAGGAAGGAAATAGTTGGGCTTGGATTTGTTCCTCCGGCGAGGCAAAAGCAAAAGCACATGTAACAGAATTGGATTGGATGCCGTCGGCGGCCACGGCAACTCCCTTTCCTTTCATGGTGGTGGGGCTTTAACCATACCGCTCGAGGGGCCCACAGCTCCCACATCCATACCACATTGGCTGGCCGTGGGCCCTAAATAGTTGGCATGCCATCCCATATTCCCCATCCCTAATCTAGTTATATAATCCACCTTTTGGTGGTTTGCCATTTGTTCTTTTTCCATTCTTCCAAAACCTCTTCTAATCTTTTCTTAGCTTTTATAAATCCACTCAACTCTTGTAAACACGTATGTGTCTACACATCTCTACATCTGAAAATATCGATTACATATCTCTACAGTATCAATGAGAACTAAATCTTTTGTCTGTAAGAGAACCTGGATATTATTGTGTAGATGGGCATCAATTGCACAACTTAATTTGGATAATCTGGGCATCAAGTTACCAAAAGGAAGCACTTGAACATAATTTAATTTGAAAGTCTACATGGATATTTAACATTTAAGAATGAAATTCATAGTTGCAACTTGATAGATAATATGAACACAGAAAGTGGAAATGTCACGGTATTATCCACTTCATTCTGGAGATGGAAGAAAGTGTTTGTGTACTTTAAAGAAACCCTAATCTGATCCATTTACACTCTAAATTAATCGCATTTGATTAACTGTAGACTCGTGGGAAACTGAGTTGGATATGGGTAGAGATGTGAGTGAGACGAGCCAGATGCGTGAAACGACAAATAATAGATGATGGAAGGGGGCTTGTCTTGTGGTGCACGGCGCAATGATGGTGCTGCGTGTGTTTGGTGAGCTTTTAATGGGTGAGCGGATGTTGTATTGTTGTTGGCAGATATGGAAGT
>JAMKQA010007235.1:0-12384 GCA_024699735.1 Posidonia australis
CCATTATTTGGGGCACCACATGCCTCCATGTCAGTACATGGGACAAAACACCCATCACATACATCCATCATGCCAAATCAACCATTTAGCATCAATAAAAACCACATAACATTTAAGCACCACAAGGCAAAATCGGCATGCCGTTTTCCAAAATGGTATGCCATTTTCCCCTGATTCGGCATACCGAAGAAATTCGGTATACCAAAATCTCCTAATTCGTTATGCCAAATCTCTGTCAGATTTATCAGACAGGAGAGAAACGGTCGACCAAAAACCATCGGTCGTCCGAAGCCAGAACGTGGATTTAACCGCTAGGAGCAAAACGGTATGCCAAACCAAAACGACATACCGTTTTCTACTGTTGCAGAAAACGCTCCAAACCATTGTCCTCCTTTTCTTCCCCAAGTGGGAGCAAGGATCGGACCCCTCAAACAAAATCCATAAAATCTCATAAAAACCTGGGGTGTAGACCCTCAAGTCTACTTCAAAACCCCTCAAACCAATCACAAATCCATCAAGCATGCTGCTCTAACGAAAAACATCAAGGCATAGAGCTCAAAAATGAATACTGTAGCACGCTTCTCATTTATCCACGAAAACCACACCAAAAGCCCATAAATCAGCATGATAGCATCATAAACATGCTAATCAACACATTCTCAATCACATACTAATTTCCTACGATTTTTCATGCATTTATCACAATTTCATGCATTAAACCTACAGTTAACCCAAAAACGGAACAAAGGAAGGAGGAGGTCGCGTACCTGTCCCAGGCCCCTTACCACACTCCGACAAGCCTCCACGAGCTCCGGCGGAACGCCCGAATGGCTCACCACCTCCAACCAAGGTTGCGCGCGCCTCAGCTCTCTTTCTTCCCTTCTTTTCTTTCAGCGCAGCACACCTCCTCTGCTCTGCCATTGCCTCCCTCTCTTATCTCCTTCCCCATCCACATGGTGCCGGCCACCCATCCCGTCAGACTAGATGGGGAGGCACGGGCCTCCGTCCCTGATGGCACGGGAGGAAGAAGAAGAAGACAAAAAAAAAATGGTGGAAGGTGTGGCTCGTGGGAGAATGAAAGAAAAAGAGGAGAAAAGAAAAGAGAAAAGAATGGCACGCAAACCGAGACAACTATGCATCCTCAAACCGGACTCCCCAAAGGTCCCAAAACACAGGTAGATGCACAGAAAGCCAACCACAACCACACACAACCAAGAAACAACAGATTATCCATTAATAAACCATTAAACACAATATTGCAAATTAATCACATGGTTTATCTCAAAAATGGATAATCAGGCCCTGATGTTACAAGCATGCACACTGTGTTCCATGTCTTGATGCTGTGAAAGTGCTTAGCCAATGCCTCACAGGTGATCTTGATTCAGCCGAAAGAATTGCAAGAGGACCTATCTATGGCGGAGGACGTTGTTCAGATACTTGACAGAAAGGAATAAGTCCTTAGGAATACAATAATCCCTTTTGTACTGGTTCTATAACAGCATCATGGCATTGAGGAGGATACCTAGGAGCATGAGGCTGACGTGCAGTCGTAGTACCCCCATTTGTTCTATTAGAAGCGAATTTTGGGACGAAATTCTTTTAATGAGGGGTAGGATGTAACAACTAGGACCAACCTTAGAATGTAATCCAGCCATCCAGAAATGATATATCTTGTAATTGAGGCTTGTTGTGTAATTTGGATAAGCTGGACTTGATGTTGATGGTGATTGTGATGAATGCAAGTGTGTTTTCCAAGATTTGTTTGTGGCCTCTTATCGTCTCTGTTCAAATGGGCTAGGCGGACTTAGTTGGTAGGTTACGTTAGCAGATACAGTTGGCGTAGGTTTTGAGCAGACCTTCCAGGCACGAATGACCAATAAAGGTCACTAGCACGAGTTGTCAATGCACAGCCTTGAATACAGTAACTACAGTGAAACGCTGCCTAACACCTGTACTCGTGAATCCCGCAAACCGATGTGTATGTTTTACTTAACTACAAGTGCACAATGTCCAATGTAGTACGTCGACAAATATAGGTTGATCCCACAGAGAAAAGTATTTTAAAACATAGTTTACTATCAATTACTGAGAAGAGTTCGAGAGAAATGATGTTAAAAAAAACTAAAACTAGAGTATCAAGATGCAATCAAATTAATTAAAACCTAGGATTTTCAATCCATTTATGTGATATTAAGAATGCTTAAGTAAATTTGCTCTATCTCTTACTTTAGATCTCAATATTTGATTAAATGATTTTTTCCCTATGTGACCATGCTAGCAAGGGGGAACCACGCTCCCCACACGATCGGGACCGCATGGGAGTCGGTAGGGCCATGGCGAATCCGGTGGTTCTGAGGACAGAAGAAAAAACTCGAAAACACCAGGAAACTATATGAAAAACGTGGAGTCACCACCTAGTCTATTTAAAACTCAAAGACGAGGAAAACCGTGTCGAAAAATCAAAACTCAAAATCGAATGCGAAATAAGATGACTCATGCCAAATGGATTCGACACACGGATCATTGTGAATCGGAGAAAGGGTAAGGACTCCTATTACGCGCGGGGAAGGTGTTAGGCACCCCCGCAATCCCGACGAGTCGGTCTTTCTCAGAATCTCGCTCGCATGCATGGAAATGTAGGCACTTGGATGCCGATTAATGGGGTATATGGATGATACCAGAGAAATAAATCATACGATTAAGGAAATGAAACTAAGGTAAAAGAAAAGCATAATTGAAATGGGAAACAACAAGCAAAACACAAGATAGAAACTAGGTGGGGCCTAATGGCTAGGTTGGGCCCGACATAATCCCTAGATGACCCGCGCATGTGCCATGATCATGTCGCTCACACGTCCCAGACACACGTTCCTACAGATGCCATGGCCGTTTGCCTTCATTGTCATATCCACAACACAAAGGTACTACTATGAAGTAGCCATCGAGTTGTGGGGGAAGAAGTCATGCTAGTAGCTTATGCATGCACTAAAGTCAAGGAAATTAAAACATAAAGGAGAACTAAATCGCACTCAAGGGACCGAGCAAACCAGAGAGTAAAAACCATGCCAAAAGAAACAAAGCAATGCATGAATGACCTAGAGTAGAGTAGCTGACCTTGGCTTGGTAGGACTCAACCCTGTCTGTGCCCTGATCGATACACGCATGTGGTGCGTGCAACCGCGACGTGCACATGAAACAGGGCCGGGCCCGTCTCCTTCATCGCCTCCTCCTTGGAAGGCGGAGCATCTCCGGACTTAGGGACTCATCTAGAAGCTTCGGAGGACCGCCATGGCACAATGCAAATACAGAGTAAACGATGAAAAGCCACGGGTCCTCCTCCCCATCTCTATCGTCGACGTCACCGCCGACTTCCCTCTGGTGAGCCTCTACGGGAGGTTTCCGATATGGGAGGTCAACTCGGTCGCTCCAGGGAATGAGAAAGACGGAGAGGGGCCGTCGGACGTCTGCACCAAACGCTCAAGGGCCGAGGTGACCTCACGTCGGTGATTGACGTCCATCAGTGGTGAGAACGACAAGATGCAAAAAACATGGATAAAAACCCCAAAGAGACTACATAGGAGGAATGCAATAATAATACTTGATATTCCTATAGTGGTCTAGGAAGAAGTGTTGTACCTGTGGACGACTGGGAAGTGTTGTCGAAGCCAGTGGTGGTGGGTTCCGGTGGGAGTGATGGTCACGACGACTGGATGGCCGTAGAGAGTCCAGAGATGGTAAGAGACGCTTAAGGGATGTTCTGGATGCCAGTCGGAGGTGGAAAAAGGTGGCTTCTCACAGTATGGGCGATGGGTTCTCTCCTTCTCCAGCGAGGCTATTCTCAGGTTTCTCTCCACTCTCCTTCTCTCGAATGCTTTGGGTGAATTGGCTGAAGGTGCTTGGGATGGTTTTGGTCATGGCTCTATCGTGGTAGGTGGTGGATGGCAGGGCGTGGCTCAGTGATGTTAGGCATGGCAGGGGAAGGCTCGTCGGCGTTGCTGCAGGCCTTGCGTGTTAGGGGAAGTGGTGCAGGACGTGGGAGGTTGGTGACAGGGCATGGGAAGGCTGAGGGACGTCAGGTACACTGGGAGACAAGTCGACATTTCGTGCACGAGGTCGCTCGTACGAGGTGCGAGGTCGTACAGCGAAAGTGACCAATCAGGCAGCGCCCACAATGCTGTCCTGGCCCTAACGCGTGCTTGGGCCACACAAGTGGGCCGAGCATGTCATTGGGCCAGAGCACATGGGCTGAGTTTTAGGTGTTGGGCTTAGCTAGGTGAGTGGGATTTAAGGGTAATTTGAGATTTTCTGGGTTTTCTTAGGTTCATGGGCTTGGTTGGGGAACTGGGGTAAGTCCGGGTCAACCGTCCAGTTGTACTTTATGCTGGATCTGTTTGCCAACATTGGCCAGAAACCGGGGTGTCTACAGATGCCCCTCCCTGAGTGAGGTCGAGGGAAAAGAGACCGCTGCTCAGGGTTGAGAGAAGACACCCTGTCCCGGTCAAACAGGAAGGAAACTTGCTATTGGCCATAAGTCGCTTATCTGGTGGATGCACCGAAGGTCGGGACTTGCGTGCCAAGGTGCAGATGCTAATGCAGGTGATGTCCCTCCAAAATGTCTAAGTGATTGTGCGTCGGAACTAGGCAGGTATGCGCATGGTTTCGCATGATGCCAATGCTAGTGTAAGTGTCGCTGATGCTAAAGTGCTACTGTGTTGTAAGTGAATACTGATGAAGTGTGCATCTCAAATGTGTGATGTGCTGATGATGTGGAGTATGTCTGATTACGATGCATGCGTTGTGTAGATGCTAGTTGGTATATGCAGATGAAAATGAATGCTATGATGCTTGAGGAGTTGATAGACACATTGCCGGATAGTTTTGGTTATCAGCTTGAGGAAAAGAGGGGCGTGGCAAGGTTGACGGGCTTGCTGACCGAAAGGTGACTGGTGACGGAAGTCATCTGGGTATGTAGGGGTACCAACCCAAAAAGAAAGGGACATCTTAGGTCCTATCCGCTTGAACGGGGTCCTAAGGGGACAACAAGATATCAGACTCGTTGGGCCGACAAAGAGGAACAAGATAGAACCTAGTCGCTGTCGATGTACAGACAGATCGACTAAGAGCGAATAGAAAGGGGAGAGCAAGCAAGTTATCAGACTTGCTGGGTCAACAAAGAGAGAAAGGATAGAACCTAGTCACTATTGGTGTACAGATAGGTTGGCTAGGAGCGGATAGAGAGTGAACCAAGTCGTTACCAGGATACAGGCAACGACTGGGAATAGCTAAGAAAGAGTGAACCGAGTCGTTACTAGGACACAGGCAACGATTGGGAACCACCAAGAAAGAGTGAACTAAGTCGTTACCAGGATATAGGCAACGGCTGGGAACCGCCAGGAAAGAGTGAGTCGAGTCGTTTCCAGAATACAGGCAACAGTTGGGAATAGCCAAGAGAGAGTGAACCGAGTCGTTACCAGGATATAGGCAACGGCTGGGAACCGCTAAGAGAGAGTGAACCGAGTTGTTATCAGGATACAGGCAACGGCTGGGAATCGCCAAGAAAGAGTGAACCAAGTCGTTACAAGATATAGGCAACGGCTGGGAACCGCCAAGAAAGAGTGAACCGAGTCATTACCAGGATACAGGCAATGGTTGGGAATCGCCAAGAAAGAGTGAACAGAGTCGTTACCAGGATACAGGCAATGGTTGGGAATCACCTAGAAAGAGTGAATCGAGTCATTACTAGGATACATGCAATGGTTGGGAACCACTAGGAAAGAGAAAAAACAAGCTGCTCGTACAATACTGCCTCGCTCTAGGTGCTCTGTACACTTCGGCAAGGTAAGGGCAAATATGTAATCTACCAGATTCCACTGACCTCTGTATGCAACTAGCTTTGCTCCAAAGGGTGCCTCTATAAGCTTCCACAGGGCAGACAGGAGCCTTTGGCAGGTGATCAAGGCTCAAAATTCCTTTGCACACTGTAGGGGCAAAACAATAATTTTGCCTCGAACCATCGAGTTCTGATAATGCTCGAGCATAAGCTGGATTCTCGTGTAAAAGGGGAACTTCTGATCTCCCAAAGGAAGTCAAATCTGGTAGACAATCTATTTTGGTGTTAGGTAGGACCCTCTTGCAATTAAGGAAAAGTAGGGGTTTTTCTGCAAATTTTATCTAGACTGTCCTTTGAGCTCAAACTATTGTTCCACTGGTGATGCTCATGCTTTGGCTAAACACATGGAGCATTCACTCCACTTCCGACTACATGCATTAAGCTTCGGTCAATATAGAAATTATAGGGGCCTCTTTGCAAAATTTCCAGTTTTGATTCAACCAAGAATCTCCAAAGCAATGGATGGCCTGATGCTG
This sequence comes from Posidonia australis, assembly GCA_024699735.1. NCBI lineage: Eukaryota > Viridiplantae > Streptophyta > Magnoliopsida > Alismatales > Posidoniaceae > Posidonia > Posidonia australis. Next base: position 6,370 of record JAMKQA010007235.1, read on the forward strand.
ATTTGAGTCCATCGGATCAGTTCTGGTAGGTAAGGCCTAACAAGAGAACTTTCTGGCACCTGGAGAAGTCTTGGGACTTTGCAATTTCTGGAAATTGTTGTAAAAACCTGCAAAACTAGCTACCAAGGCTGATCCAGGTGGCGATTCCTGTCCCAGAAACATTGTTTGGAGTCCTGGAGGCTGTGCAGACTTTTCTGCCTTTTCCATTTTTCTGAGGGATGGTTCTACCCTTCCTTGGGTAAATTATAGTTTGGTCCAAAGTTTTGCGAAAATTGCCAAGGAGTTAGAGCAAAATTTTCAAAACTTACAGGACCCATCGGCAATTGCTCCTATGTGAATGAGTGCGTGGCAGTTGGTCTTCTTCTCCAAACTTTGCATGCTTTCTTCCATTTACAACACAAAACATCATTCATTTAAATTTCTCAACAAACCAAACGAGCCATCCCTTCCTCCTTATACGCCCTCTCATCTCCCACATCTTCTTCCCCAACACAAGCGACGGCTAGGGCATAGAGCGGTGGAGTGGTGCGGGGAGTAGTGGCTCATGAGGCTCGGGCACAACGGTCTCTTGCACTTCCTGGGCACGTGTCACCGACGCGATGAGGAGCGGTAGCGAGGGTGCGGGGAATGGTGGTTTCGGCAAGGAGGTCTGTTGGTGGTGCTGCATGGGAGTGGTGGAGTGGTATGGTGTCTCTGGGGAGGAATAAAGGGTGATTGGCTCACAGGCTGAGCTGTGACAGGGCGTCGACCCTCCCCGTAATCAGGTTCCATCCTCGCAATCAGGTTCCATCTTCTTGCTTGAAATATAGGCCACTATAACGCTCAAATAACATTGTAAGAGTGCCATTATTTGCTTGAACAATGTCACAAAACTTTGCTTGTGAAACACTATAAAAAGGTTAACTTGCTTGCTTGGGAAAGAAACACCATTATACTTGTTCGAATAACATCACTTGGACAACACATGCTTGCTTGGAGGAATGCCACAATAGTTGTGAAATGCCACTGTTATGTTCTCCATTATTTAACCGTGTAGTGACTTGCCTTTCATAGTACCTTGATTTTCCTTGAGCAAGTGATGTTTCATGCCACAATGTTTATTGGAGTAACATCATGGCATGCTTTTTACCTTGTGTTTGGGGCGATCCCATATTTTGCTTAAATGGTGCTATCAACTTACATCCATGTCTCTAAATAATGTCCTTCATATTTGAATGCAATTAGTCCTGGTATTCTTGCCTCGGACTGATCTTTGTTTCATGCAGTCTGATTCTGATTTCGAGGCGGAGGTGACTCAGGCGAGCGGGATAGCCTTCAGTTCGCGGGCCTGGGGTCACGAGTCCAGCTCACGATTCGGGGCGCCATCCGATTCGCAGGCTCGAGGTCGAAGGTCCAATTTGCGATCCAGGGTTGCTTCTAGCTCCCAGGAATCGGAGGAGGTGATGCCCAACATCCCCGAACATGTAAGAAAACCCAAAACTCCACCTACTCTGGTCTTTTCTTTGTGCATGCTTTATGTTTGTTGAACTGAATCTCTTTTGGCAGGAATCTGGCAATTTTGGGGGCCGGTTGTTGGATGAGAACCATATCAGCAATTGTGATGGCTTCGAGGTAAGCACTTTCCTTTTCTTCACAAATTTACATAACATGACTGATTTCTGACCCTGTCGTTCTCTACTTCTTAGGTCGGGGATACTGGGAGGGTGATGTGGTGTCTCTGGACACCGATGTTGGAGCATTTCAAGGGTCTCCCCAACTTCCTGAAGGAATTCCTACTACACCGCACTCCGTTTAGGAGTCTCCTGCGCTTCCGGGCCATTCACGGGCATTATGACTTCTTTCGGGCACTTACAGAGCGATGGCGACATGAGACTCACACCTTTCATCTTCCCTTTGACGAGATGACGATTCTGCTGGAGCACTGGGCACTGCTGACGGGCTTCTTCTTCGGGAAGGAGCCTATAGTTGGGAAAGCTACCTTGGGGTTCGCCAAGGTTACTGAGCTTCTGGGTTGTGAGTGTCCACTGCTGAGTCGGTCTGCACACTACCTCCACTACAGTTGGATCAAAGAGTGGAACCTGTTTTGGCCAGATCCAGCACCCGGATCGAGGGAGGCGGAGTTCGTTCTTTGCCACTTCCTAATGGAGCTGATGGCCCTCATTTTCTGTGACACCTCTAGGTACTACGTTTCAGCGGACTAGCTGATATATCTCGCTGACCTGGACCACCTAGATCGGTATGACTGGGGTAGCACCAGTTATACTTATATGCTCTGCAGCCTAGACAACGTTGTAAAGAGCAATCAATGGTCCCACGTGGGGCTCTACCCACTGCTGACGGTAATCCCTTATGTCAACTCTTTAGTTTAGCAGTACAATTATGTCCTGACCTATTCTTCTGTATTTGCAGTACTGGTGGATGGAACATTGCATGTGGGGGCACCATTTCTTCCGCCTACACCCCAGACTTCTCCTGCTCCCACAATAGTGGTACGAGCCAGACAACTGTACGATAGCTAGGGTATACAGCTATGAATCGTACCGCTATCTTCTAGACCTCCTGTCAATTCATGATGTGAGTTTGCAAACCATGCCCCTGCTTACTACTTTCCTTGCTTTCTGATATCCTGCTGGACTGACTTGTATTCTATTTTGCCTTGTACAGGTTGAGCTGAGGTTGTTTGAGCAGTACGCTGGGCTAGATTGGGAGCCTTTGAACTCCGCTCGGACCTATCATCGGAAGTAGATGAAGTTCTTCTGCTTCAAGAAATCCGCATTCTACCTGCCTGGCCAAGTTTGCCATCAATTCACCCTGGAGTTTGGTATTCCACTTCCACCTCCTGTCGAGACGGTACCGTGGCCACCACCCGTGTGCGAGCTCGCTCCATTGCGGCGAAGATCATGGTCGATCAAAGCCAGTACATCCTCCGTCCCGCTAGTTATGATGAATACTAGGAGTGGTACGAGCATGCTTGGAAGTCATACCTCTTCGAGAAGGACCTCCAGGAACAACAGCAGGATATGTGGTTCTTGGAGAACTAGGCTGAGGTAACTCTTGCTTACTGCTTGTGGTATAAACTGATCTTATGATTCTAGCTATGCTAGCATAGCTGGTTGATTTTGTTCCAGCGATTTGAGGGCAGGTTGAGCGACTTCTACGCTAGGATGTGATGGGCCAAGGTAATGAATTCTCCCCCTTTGTTTTAATTCTTAACTGTCCATATCTGGTAGTTCTGACAATAGCTTCTTTATTTGTAACAGGCCCGACGAGAAACCCGCAAGGAGGTAAACATTTTCCTTACTCTGTGTTTACCATATTCTGCAAATGTACATGACTGACCCTCTTATCACAGGGATACTGACTGCAGGATGTCGTCATCTGGAGTAGTGGCGACGAGGCTGACCCTGACCTTGAGGAGGATACCTTTGCCGCAGGGGACCTGATTGGCGCTTCCACTTCTGCACCCTCCTGTGCTTGGGCGGCCTCAGCTGTGACTGCCCGTCGACTCCGGCGCAAAGGTGAGCGCCACTCTGCTCGTGCCTCCCAAGGACGGGAACCAGATGAGAGTGAGGACAAGGCTTGGGAGTAATCTACTCAATAACTTGTATCTCTTGTGTTGTATCTGTAAACATCTTTGACTGTAAACTTGGATTCTGTAAACTTGAATTGTTTTCTAAGTGACTGCTTCTGGATGAATGCTTTCTAAATTGCTTGCCTTTAGTTGTGTGGCTTTTGTGCTTTGTGACTGGCCTTCAATACCTTTGCACCAGTTAGGTGAGCTCTTAGAACAGCAGTGGCTCGGTTGACGAGTCCTATGCCACACGCGCATATGGCTCGCGTGCCTAAATAGCGCAGCTCAGATGAAGGTCCAAATCCTTGATGGACACACGCAAGTGGCACGTGCTTCCCATCAGTGCCTCTGCTTGAAGGACCAAATTTCTTGGTGGATACGCACATGTGGCATGTGCGTCTCATCAGTGCCTCTGTCACAGGGCCCAAATTTCCTAATCAACACGTGCATGTCTAGCGCGCAACTGTGACGCGCGTGACCTTTGACACAGTCACGGGTCGTCGTCCTGTGGATGCTCACGGACTCTTCTCCCTCCTATAAAGCTAGCCCTGGCTGAATGAGGGGGGTGCCTCTCACCCTTCCTCTGGCCCAGGCTCTTCCGTGGTTTGCTCCTTTTCCCACCGGCGACGTATCCTCCTTCTCCAGTGACACCTACTCCTTCTCCGGTGACGCCTCCTCTGCTGTCTCTTCTTCTGTCGGTGGCTAGGGCTTTGCTTCATTGGGCCTCTCTCCTCCAGTGGCTGGTGCTCCACTCTTGGGTGACAAGGTAAGGCTTCCATGGCAAGGTGGGAAGGTTGCAAGGCATGGGTCCTTGACATGGCTTTTGTGGATTTTCCAGGGTTTCCCAACAATGGTTACTCCTTTGCACTGCTCAGATGTGCTGAGGTGTTGGATCGGCATGCTTTCCAACAACGACTGGGAGAAACTGCGGTATTGGGGAATCACTGGGCGCCGCTTGAAGATCAGGGATATTGAGGTGAACTGATATCTCTTAAGTGCCATGTCTAGATTCTGGAAGCCAACGCACCATGTATTCTGGTTCGGTCGTGAGGAGCTGACTGTCACATTGGAAGAAACCAGGTGGATCCGTGGCCTGTCGCGACTGCTAGGGCCTCCGGTCTTCATGCGCTAGGACGGGTATGCATCTGTCCTTTCTTAGCTAACTAGCTTGAACACCGTAGAATACGGGAGGCGCTTAATCTATACAGATGGCTCTGAACCCATGTTGTGCTTGGATTTCCTTGATGAAGTGGTCATGAGTCGCTCTGTGCTGGGCGACGACCTCTAGCTGAGTGACTTCGTCCTCTGTTTTCTTGGGGAGCTCATATTTAGTCATGGCCAGATGACTGTAGTGATTGAGGTGGCTAAGGTCGCTTTAGCAGTGGTGAGCAGACAAATAGATCTGGCCCCCACGATCCTGGTAGAGACTTACCGGGGTCTAGATCGTGCTTTGCGCCGTTGTCGCCACTTCTTTGCCTGTGGAGCATTACTGCAAGTAACTATGAATTCTGCTGGTATTGGCATATCTGCATACTGACTTAATGCTTAGACAGGTGTGGCTGGCAACTCACATGGGAGTCGAGGTCCTCCGCCCCCAAAGACTAGCATTTGAAGCCTACCTCTAGAGCGAGCATTCTCGGACCATCTCTGGAGTATGGGAGTTCTATGAAAAGCTGGAGGGGCTGTTTGGGAGTCTGATCACCTGGCGGATCGTCCCATCAATTGTAGAGCCTTTCATTGCGTTCTTCAATGATATTGACATGAGGGTGGTCGTTCTTCCCAACTTGATTGGAGGAGTGGAGTATCATCCTATTCGTGTCCTGTGCTGGTTTGGTTTCTGCCAGGATGCTTTTGAACAATCTCCCATGCCTACTATCTTCCGGTTATATCCTCAGAATTCCACTAGCATGACTACTGAGTTGGCTCATCTACTTCGAACTGGTGTGAGCTCCAGTGATCTGACTCTAGTGAGAGGCACAGGCAGCTCCGAGGCATATAGGGCATATACATAGGTGGACTGGCCGATCAGCGAAGTAGCTCCTGGTCTATTCCATAATGCTAGCAGCTTGATGAGGCCCCAAACTGGAGGGATTAGCTGATTCAAGAATATGTAGCGCATTTCTATAATTTCTTTCACTGATTGTACTCTTGAACTTGAATTTGAATGAAGAATATATGCTCTTTCACTATTGTAGACAACCCAAATTTCTAATTTTGCAGGATGAAGATCTAGTGGCTGAGCTTGAACCTTGGTTGAGCCCATTTGGGCCCACAAACCCTCATTAGGCCATTTAATTCATGGAAACCCAATTGGGCCCGTGAAGGCCCACTTAGGCCCATTAAGCCCTAGTTGAGCCCATTTGGGTCCACAAGCCCATTCTAGGCCCATTTGACTCTCATTCAACTTGATTGGGCCCATTTGGTCCATTTGGACCCACCTAAAC
>JAMKQA010007241.1:0-17072 GCA_024699735.1 Posidonia australis
CCTACCTCTTGCAATGTTTCCTTCTTAATAATAAGAAAAGAGATGGTCCTTGTTGCTTTGGAAGGACCGAGGTTGCTTAGGATGCAAAGGGAAGCTCCAAAATACGAATTTTGATTGTTGGGTGGAAGGAGAAACTCAAGCAAGAACTTGCTAAAGTGCAGATCTGTTCTCAGAATTCAGCACCAGAGTTTCTCCCAAAGATTGTGTTTCTCTCGCAAAAGAAGGGTTCTTCTCTCACAAAAATGGAGTCCCTTGGAATGGCTGCTCTAGGGGCCTTTTTATAGTGGTCTCTAGGGAGGTTACAAAGGGGCCTTGCAAACGAAAAGCCTCGAATATTCGTTGGCATATTCGTTTGCAAGAGTAACAGCCCGGAAGTTGGAAGGTCAGCAGCCAGAGCTAGGCGCCAGGTTGGTGAGCCAGTTATGTGCGCCACCTTGGTGCGCCACCTTGGTGCGCCAACTTGGTGCGCCAGCCCTGCTCACAAATGTCTGATTTGGGGCTCTGGCTAGTGGGTTTGGGGTTTGGTTTAAGGGCTGATCGCATCCAAAGCAACATGAGGATACTCATCTCCGGTTACCTCAAAATCGGGGTGTCTACAGTAGCATGACAGGGAGGTATGATACTCCTGCTGTCATTGTGAGCATTGAGGCTCAGGTGTCGTCGGGTGTGGAGGTATGAGACTCCTTCCTGAGCACCTGGTGGAGGCCACCGTGAGGAGGCATACCCTGTGGTGGCCAGTGCGAGTGGGACGCACGCCCAGTGGCTAGTAGCGTCCTGAGAGACAGGACTACCTTCCAAGGAGAGGTTGGCTTTGTGAGGGTTCTCCAGGTGAAAGAATTGTGGCACGTTGTGGCAGTGCAGACACTGTGGCAGTGCAGACGCTGTGGTCATCCCTCGGTGGACTGCTTGTGGCCAGTGCTGTCTGCTTGGTGTCAGCAGTTCGACACACTGTTTGTGTAGAGTCTTGGTTCAGGAAATCAGGCTCTAAGCCTATAGGAGGTTGTGGCTTTGGCGCCTGTTGAGGCGTAGTGTTTTGGGAGCGGTGGCTCCGTTGTTTTGGGAGTGATGGCTTCGTGGTTTGGGAGCAGTGGCTCCATGGCTTGGTGTTGTGCTTGGGTCTAGAGGGAACCATGTTGTAGAGAGTAGAGGCTCTGTAGTTGTGGCTTTTGGGCTTGACTTGGCAAGAGTGGCCATTTCAGACATGCATAAAAGATTTGAAAGAGCATACACATGGTTTTGAAAAGAAAAAGAAAATAATGGTTTAAAGGCATGATTTTGTGATTTTGTGGCTTACCGAGCCGTGGTAGACTGCCTAGTTTAGTGTTGCCACATCCTAGAGGGATGCCAGTGCTTGTGTACTAGGCGTCGGTAGATTGCCAATTGGTTTGGCAGCATCCGGGTGTAATGCCTGTGCTTGGTTGCCTTCGACATAGATTGTCAAGTTGTAGGTGGGGTGCGTGTTGGGTGACCGTTAAGTGGTCACTTACGTGTGTTTTGTTTTGTATGTTTTGGCTAGTGCAAGATAGTAGTTGTTGGTTGCTAGTGCATATAAGAGGAGTCACACCGCCACACATCAGGGATCTAGTGAGTGTTAGTTTAGTTTTATTTCTATTGTTTAGTGGTTTTATTTTATTGTTGAGAGTACTTAGCCTTAGCTACATTATTAATGTAATTGTTGGTTAATAATAAAGAAAAAACAAATAATTAAATGGAAATTTGTAGCTAGGTTTACTGGTAGTAACTTGGGAGTCGTTATAGGTTGTCTCCGGTCTCTTTGTTGACATATCTAAATATGACTGGCGATGAGTTCAAAATATTCCATTTTCGAATTGTTTGCTTCTAGAAGCTTCCAAAATTCGTTTTGATGAGATTTTTCACTTACTAACGTCTATAAATAGACCCCTAGGTCAGGGGAGGCCTTCTAAAAGTAGGGAGAAGTTGCCCAGAGAGAGAGAAATCCTTAGCAAAGTCCTGCTAAAATCTCGTGAGAATCCTAGATCCTAGAGATCATGTCCCATTCTTAGCCAAAGCATACCTCGAGAGCTCCGTCTAGGCCCTTACTTCCTTATCCACCCTACAGCGTACGAGAGTGATGGGAGTATCCTCCAACTCTTGCATTTTGTTTTTATTATTACATAGTAGACACCCCGATTTTGAGGTGGCTCATGGATAGACTCTCCAAAGGGATGTTGCTTCGGACATAGCAAGCCTAACCACATCCAAATCTCATCTGACATTTTGATTAGCCCGAGATCATCACACAAAACCACGACCGCAAGCCCAAGGTCCAGTCGATAATCCAGGCAGCCAAGTGGTAAATTTAAACCCATATTCGGCATATCATTTAGTTGAACCAATGAAGAGCACTATTCTAGAGCACCAATGTAGAGCACCATCATGGCACACCATTCAGGAGCACCATGCAGGCGCACCATTATGGCTCACCTACATGGCGCATCATGCTGGCGCACAGCTACTTTTCAGGGTGCTGGCTGTTGGCTATCCATCTTCTACACTTGTAACCTCTACTTACGAATATTCTCCAACGAACCTATGTAAGTCATTTGGTTTTCACGCCCTTTGACATCCCAAGACCTTACATTTTCACCTCCTTTAAAAGCTACTCATGAACTACACCTTGGTTTATTCTTAGATATTGGCATCCCACAGAAGATCATCCCAAGACACTCACAGCATCCCTGAGCAATCTCTGAACCCTCCAGTTACATCCAAAGCAACTGAAGGAGGGTTATCTCGAACGATTCACGAAGAAAACACCACAGGTACCTCCCCATTTCCTCCCTTTGTCTAGTCTTTTAGGGCTGTTTCGAATGAGGTTTCGTATTATGAACTTGGCTGTGGTTTGATTATCTGTGGTTTGTTTGATCGTTTGCAATATTTATTTATCATGGTGATAGATCATGGTACACTGCTTGTAAGGTCATTTGCAAATATGGGTTTATTTTTGAGTTTGTTTGCATTGTTTGACCTCTTTTGATGACATATCATGGTCCCTATGAGGCTATTGGCCACTAAATACGGGCTGTGGTACACTCCTTGCATGTCATGACATTCCCCCATGCTCTCTCAATCAATCTGGATACCCCATACACCTCAAGAGCCTCCATAGATTGTTGCAGCCCTAGAGAACCCATAAACATGTATGGATAGGAAATGAGAGAGAAGGGTGTTTTGGTCTTGATTGTTTAGTATGATTGTGTTCCCTGGCATCTAGTTTAGTCCCTTGAATAGCCATTAGTATGGTTAGTTACATGTATTCTACCTAGGCTCTGAAATCAGTTTGTTGTCTGAAATAGAGTACCTGGAGTGCACCTACCTGGAGCACCAAACTGGCGCACCAGACAAGAGTACCATCCTGGCGCACCTACCTGTTTCACTGCACTAACAGTGGCTTTTTGGCATGATATTTACCATGGTTTATGATTTGTTTTGCCTCTAGTTTTCTTTGTGTGTTCTCCTGGATATATCAAGATAATGCTTGCATGATTTCATACTCATCTATGCAAAATAGCTTAGGTTTTGCATGTAGCAAAGTAAGGACGTTAGCCACTCGATGTTATAGAATCCATGGTTATATCGATACAATATCTTTGCACCGATGTTTGATCCACAACTTGAGTGACCTTTCAGAGCATTAGAACACATCCTACAATCCCTCTACCCATGTTTAGCATAAGGCACAACCTGCATATAGCCGTTCACTTCTTAAGCTTTGGCAAGGATTTAGAGCAGGAACTTTTACTTTCTAACCTTGAGTCGGAGACCCATCTACCCTTGTATGAACCCGGAGTAGACGGCTTGGTAGGACACCCCTAGATTGTGAGAGAGCACATATTAGAAGCATTCATGCATTTGCACTCATACCATCATAAACATTGCATTATCTTTTCTAACCTGTTTCCCATTTTTTTGTACACAATAGTACCGGTCAGTGTGCGAGTTCCTTAGTCAGAGTTCAAGGTTTCCTTTCACTGACACCCGACGTGACCCAATTTTTGATCACATCTCCTGAGTTACTCGTCACTTTTAATGATAGCTCATCCTAGGCTTCACCCTTTCATTCCCAGCCGCAGTCCGATCCCACCCGCTCGTAGTTCTTCATGGCCCAGCAAACCAACGATCCTCATTCCTCTATTGCCTAGGAGGAGATCCCTATTTCAGTCTCTCCTTCCTTTGTGTAAGTTCCTATCATCTTTGTTGTCACCACTTTTACTTTAACAATTGGGAGACCTTCCTACACCCTAGCGGGACCCCCACCCTCTCAGTATCGTGTCCCCGTGACAACTCTGCCCTTTGGCCCACCGTCTTGGTCATCCGCTGCCTTTCGGGCCCCATTTGTCGAGTCGGTTCCCATGACCATCTCTCAGGCTCCTTTCACTGCTCCTTCTTAGGACTATGTGTTTTCAAGCACCCAACCGAATGCGGCTATTTCTGTAATAGCTTTCCCCCAGTTTGGACAATTGGGTTTCTAGTTTCCTGACGCATCCGTTCCTTTTCTGACCCCATCTTTTGGATCCACAAGTGACGATCCCGTGACTGAGCAGCTGCAACAAATGTTGGCCCTTGCCCAGCAGTTGCAAGGATTAGCACTTACGCTCCAACCCTTTTTAGGTTTGTTTTCCCCAACTCTCGAGTTGCCTTTGCAACTTACCCTAGGACCATAGGTTTCACCCACCACGCTACCCCCACAACCATTGTCGTCCCTTGTCTCCCCAGTAATAGGGGCATCGTCATTGCCTTCTGCAACACAACTTCAACACCCAGCATAGCATGCATCTCTACTATCTAGTAGTCAACCTTCTAGGCTGGCAGGAGAACAACCAGCCGTGAGCATAGTTCCCGGGACCATTCCGGTCCAATGGCTCTTGTTCCCGTATTCTGCACCTCTTGTAGTACCACCCCCGGCCTTACCATCACCCTTATACCGTACACAAGGCTCATCTTTTGTACCTCAACCCACAGCACCCATGCACAGGTACACCAGCAATCTTGTCGTAGCACTAAATGACGGAATGGTGGATTCGGAGGAACCCTAATGGGCGACCCATACGGTGTACGGGACACCTGCATCAGCTGCACAATCTGCGACCGCAGTAGCTCCAAACGCTCTCCTTGCGAGGATGAACGATTTGGAGCGAACACTCCGACAAATGCAGGGCGGGGACCGTCGATCCTACCAATTCTGGGACCTCTATTATTTCCCAGAGGCAACTCTCCCTTCGAATTTTCATATTCTGGAATTTGAGAAATATAATGGTGGAGGCTACCTGATCTCACACCTCAAAGCCTATTGCGGAGACCTCGCCCAGCTTCAGGCTGACGAGAGGTTGCTCATCTGCCTGTTTCAGAAGAGTCTTACAGGGCCTGCATTGAAGTGGTTCACTTCCCTCGACATGGCCACCATCAAGACTTGGGACGACCTCACACAGGCGTTCCTCGAATAGTATTCCTTTAACCTCGACCTAGTCCCGAAGTGGGAGGACTTGGTCGCAGTTAAGCAGAGGCCCCAAGAAACAATTGGAGAGTATGTTGGACGATGGCGATCCTTGGCTTCATAGGTCAAAGATAGACCCTCCAATGAGGAGTCTATTGAGATTGTGATTCGAGGAGCACAACCAGCAATCGGAGCTCTGCTCAGGATACAGCTAGTTACCACCTTTTCAACTTTGCTTCAAGCAGGTGCCCGTGTTAAGAGTTTTCTGCGCGGCGGTAGTTTTTCAACACTCTCTGCATTTGCCAAACAAGCCACTTCCTCACATTGTGGCGCCAATAGCAGCAACAATAACAACATCCCCAACGCCAATCCACCCAAGAGGTGGGATCCCTCCAAGAATACAGTTTCTTACATTAGATTCCCTGCTGCACCGGTAAATGTCCATCCACTACCTCAGTACCAAGTAGTTTATGCACCCACACCCACACCTAGAGCACCTCATGCATCACATATCACACCCACTCCCACTCTAGTATACACTACCCCACTAATTAGGATGCACCCACCATTAACACATCCACAGCTGAAGCGACAACGCCGTGACAGGTGCCATTATATCCCTTTAGTGGAGCCGTTGAGCATGGTATTCCCTAAAGTTGCATCCCTTTTGAGGCTACCTGAGATTCGTCCGCCACCAAGTCCACTCCCTGCATGATACAATACAAACGTGATCTGCAATTTCCATCGAGTCGCAAGCCACTCGACGGACAATTGCCTCACACTGAGGGATGTTATCCAAGACTTGATTGACCAGAAGGTCATCGTGATTAGCACACAGACGGCAGGCCCATCGCCCGCATCAACAGTCGTGCAACCATCCACAGCACATCCCAACATAGTTAGCCAGCCTTTACCACAGCATTCAGCCCGGGAGCACCAGATCCCTCAGGAGTCAATTCCGTCTTTCCTCTTGATTCCGTCACATCCCCTATGCGTCCCACCAATCTCATTCATGATGTATCATCTCCGTTTCCACGTCAGTTGTATCGATCCTTCCTCGGTTGTTCCGAGGAGTCAATTAGCATGATTCGTCCTACTATTGAGCTGGAGTACACTGTCGCACCGCCCATTGTATACCCCCAGCCACCTACACTGGTTTGTCTCCTAGCATGGCCATAATCCAGACCTTTCCAATCACCAGTACCCCAGAACCATCACGTTTCGTATCTGCTAGCCATACTAGTGCAACTAGCAGCCCATCCACTGGTGGTAGTCACCCTCACTCATGATACGCATCGTGTTTCATACAATTATGCCACAGAAATGTGTGCAGAGGTAACATGATCAGGTTGGGTGTACAGACCTCCAGTGCCCAAACCTATCCTTCCCATTCAGTCAGAGGCCCAACCATCTAGACCACCAGCACTTGTGCCTAGCTTTCCAGCACTAGTTCCGGTCCAATTGCAAGCTTAGTCCCTACAGCCACCCGCACCATGAGCAGCTCTACCTGTTTCCACCAAAAGGGACTAACTTTCAACAGATATAACTGCTCAACTTAATAAAGTCAAAGCTGACATTTCTATTTGGGACTTAATCCACACCTCAACTGAGCACAGGGAAGCCTTCCTTGGAGTCTTCCAAGTTGGCCATGTGTCCCCAACTATTGAGGCCGCCACCCTTGAAACTATGGTGGGTATGATAGCGGTGCTACAAGTGATCTCCTTTTCAAGCCAGGAATTGCCACCATCGGGAACCAATCATAATTCCCTCTTATTCATCACCGTGCAATACCGAAGCTTCCACGTTCCCTCATGCTGGTAGACAACGGAGCAAGTTTACATGTCTGCCCCTTGCATACGACAAGTGCTATCAGATTCAAGTCTGAAGACATAATACCAGTCATAAAAGGGATGACGGCCTTCGATAATACGCACCATGATGCACTCGAGATCTTGGTCATTCCTTTGATCATCGGTCCATCCCGCTTCGATGTAGAATTCTATGTCGTTGACATCAAACCCTCTTTTAATCTCTTGCTTGGACGTCCTTGGCTTCACAAGCATCAGGTCATTCCCTCAACCCTCCATTGCATGATCAAGTTCTACTAGGACGATAACGTTGTTGTTGTAATGGCAGAATATCTGGAGAAGGCGGAGGCCGTCTCTACTGTAGCTCCACAAATTGTCCACTTCGATCCCAAACCCTCTAATATTCTGTAACGTGTCAACCGGTTTGAGCTGGTTAATTTCATTCCCGCCTCGAGCGTGTCAGCCATCTAGCCATTCGCGATAACTCCCATTTAATGGTCGATAACTTGTGTCGCAAGTGGGGATTTGAGAAAGGAACCCCCCTTGGGCGATACGGCCAAGGAATCACCGAGCCAATCAAGGCAGAGGAGAGCAAAGAGCGTGAAAGATTAGGATACAAGCATCAGTTCCAGTGGAAGAGATTCCCACGCTCTTGTAAGTCTCCAAGGATGATCATTCTCTGCGATTTGACTAACTTCACCAGTGCAGGCATCTTGGATCCGAACCAGAGTCCCTTCACAGTCTCAGTGTCGTAGTCACCAGGAGTTTGGATTTGTCTAGAAGAGTCTCATCTAGAGAATGATCAGTCAAAGCAGAGTATTAAGCAAATTTGTTAGCAGTTCCAAAATTATGGAGTGTTGTCAGAGTCAGAACAGTCAACAATGTCTCAAGCAGCAGTAGTACAAGATCCAGTTTAGAAGGCAGACTCAGAGAATTGCCAGACAGATGACACGGCTGGGGACTTGGATATTTTGTTCCAGGAATAGTTGGACGTGCTCGCAGAGGATCTAGCATAGCACAATAGAGTCCGAAAAGGAAAGGAAGTTGTTTCACCATCCCAGTCAGAATCACCAGTATCACCACAGGACCAAGTTTCGATCATGGTCCTTTAGTCAGAAAAAGAGTGTGGTAGACCAATGGAGTTAATCACCTGTCAGTCGGGAGGCGGGTCTAGCTGGTACTGGCAACTTAAGCCTCACCTTAGGGGTAAGGAGCAAAAAAAAGACCCTAAGCTAGGCTCAAGGAGCAGTACAGGAGGCAGCAATCTTATCAGTCAACAGTAGGACAGCCGCCAGCATGCAACACCTCTTGTAGATATTATGGTAAATACACAAAAATCAGAAAACCCCGAAAACACAAAAAAAAACCCAAAAAATCAAAAAATGTAAATAGAGGTGCACCAACCCCAGAAGCAGGAAGCCCAGAATCCTCAGTTGGCCCAAACGAGCATATTAAAGAAGAGGTTGCACAGTGTAACCACAAGAATACAAAAATCATTGTGACCGTTATGAAGTGCCATCAGGGGACAAAGTTAGAAGAAATCCTCTTGGTTGATATTACAGATTCAACTTTTGAGCAAGAGATTCAATCTTAACTCATTGCATATGGAGAGGAAGATGATGTTATCGAAATAGATGGTACAAATGCTGAGAATGATGAAAGTGCGCCCTCGCAATTTCAACTTCATGACAATGACCCGGAGGGTCCTAACTTACATGTGGAGGAATAGAAATAGCTTGTCAACATCGGCACGGCAAAAGATGTTAAAGAAACACGCATCAGTGCCAAATTATCACTACAAGCAAAGATAGAATTTATAACCTTCCTAAAAGAATATGTGGATGTCTTTGCATGGAGCTACGATGACATGGTTGGCTTAAATATAGAGGTAGTGGTACACACATTACCACTAAAGCCAAATTCTAAGCCAGTTAAGCAAAAACTTTGTAGATGGCGACCTCAATGGCTATTGAAACTCATGGAGGAAATCATGAAACAGCATAAAGTCAATTTCCTCAAGGTCGTCCTATATCTTGAGTGCCTCGCAAATGTGGTGCCAGTGCTAAAGAAAGACGGGCGGGTTCGCATGTGCATAGACTACCAAGATCTCAACAAAGCGAGCCCCAAGGATGACTTCCCGCTTCCCCACATTGATATGCTGGTTGATAACACAGCAGTGCATAAAATGTTATCATTTATGGATGGATTCTCAAGATACAACCAGATCAGAATAGCAGAAGAAGACATGGAAATGACATCATTCATCACCCCTTGAGGAGTTTTCTGCTACAGGGTCATGCCATTTGGGCTAAAGAATGCAGGCGCAACCTATCAGAGGACCATGACAGCGTTATTCCACGATCTCATGCACCGAGAAGTTGAAGTGTACGTGGATGACATGATTGCTAAATCTAAAGAGCCCAAAGATCATCTCTCCTGCCTAAGAAAGTTGTTTGATCGCCTGAGGAAGTATAAGCTCTGCCTCAACCCCAATAAATATGTATTCGGAGTGTCCTCTGGAAGGCTCCTTGGTTACATTATTAGCTAGAGAGGAATAGAGGTGGATCCTCACAAAGCCAGAGCCATTATTGATATGCCTCCCCCTGCCACTGAAAAGAAGTCCACAGATTATTGGGGCGATTACAGTATATCAGTCAGTTCATAGCACAACTCACACCCCATATGCGAGCCAATCTTCAGGCTTTTGAAGAAAAATGCGCAAACACACTGGAATGATGAATGCCAGGCGGCCTTCGACAAGATCAAATAGCTTCTGGCAAAACCTCCAGTCTTAGTTCCTCCCACGCCAGGACGACTCCTGTTATTATATCTCTCAACTACACAGCATTCCATGGGCATGGTCTTAGGTCAACATGACGAATCAGGGCATAAGGAGAGGACCATCTACTACCTCAGCAAGAAGTTCAATGACTGCAAAGCCAAATACAGCACCATAGAAAAAGTTTGCTTATCCTTGGTGTGGGCCACTCAATGCCTCAAGCACTACATGATGGCATATCCAGTCCTACTATTATGTCGCCACGATCCTATCAAGTACCTGTTCCAGAAGCTAGCCTTAGTAGGCAGCTGTGTCAAGTGGCAAGTTATGTTGTCACAATATGACATTACCTTTGTGACACAGAAGTCAATGAAAGGATAGGCAATGGTAGATCATTTGACCAACTTGCCTTTGCTAGAGTATCAACCTCTACAAACACAATTTTCAGATGAAGACATCCTATTTGCAATGGGTGATGTAGAGTTAGAAAATCCTCAAGATGAGCACCAATGGTGTCTATACTTTGATGACGCGGTCAATAAAAGGGGAAGAGGTATTGGTGCAGTCTTAGCAACGCCATAGGGACAACTAATTCCTTTTGCGAGGAAACTGACATTTGAGTGCATCAACAATGAAGCTAAATAAGAGGCATGCATCCTAGGACTACAGGTAGCATTAGAACAAGGTGTCTGAGAGCTTCGAGTATATGGGGATGCAATGCTGGTTATTTCATAAATCACTGGTGATTGGAAAACCAAAGACCAGAAGCTTGTGTTATATCATGAATGCCTGCTAAAGCTTGTTGATGAATTCAAGGAGGTCAAGTTCTCTTTCATGAAGCGAGCCAAGAATGCATATGCATATGCATTAGCAACCCTAGCATCATGGCTATCGCTACCAGAGGCCCAAGCAGCGGATATCTCGGTGACTTGGGTAGAGCGGCCTGCACATTGCATGCACATCCAAGAAGCAGAACCGAGAGCCGAATTGCCCTGGTATCATGATATCAAAGTTTTCCTGAAGTCTGACGACTTGCCATCTGGCATTTCCGCAACAGATAAGAAGACCATGATACAATTGGCATCTAAATATGTACTTGGAGCAGGACATCTATACAAAAGATCCTATAACCAAATGCTTCTTAGGTGCGTAGACAAGAAAGAGGCAGATATATTGATATTAAAAGTTCATGCAGGCACATGTGGTCCACACATGAATGGAGTGCTCTTGGCCAAGAAAATCATATTACAGGGTTATTTCTGGTCCACTATGGAAACAGACTGTTGCCGATTTGTGCGGAAAAGCCACAATTGCCAGGTACACGGTAACTTCATACATGCTCCCCCACAACAGCTGCATAGCATGTCGTCGCTTTGCCCTTTTTCCACTTGGGGAATTTATGTTATCGGAGCCATACATCCAGCTGCATCTAATGGGCATCGATATATTCTCGTGGCCATAGATTACTTTACAAAGTGGGTCGATGCAGCATCATATAAAATAGTTACAGTGCTAGCTATAGAAAAGTTCATTAAGAATAATATCATTGCTAGATATGGAGTTCCACATGCAATCATATCAAATAATGAAACGAACTTTGTAGCAAGGAGAGTTGAGGACTACCTCCAGAGCTACAAAATCAAACACCACAGATCTTCTCCATATCGACCGCAAATGAATGGTGTCGTCGAATCAACTAATAAAAACCTAATCAAGATTTTGAAAAAAAAATGGCTGAGATTCACAAGGACTAGCATGAGAAGCTGCCCTATGCATTATGGGCTTACAGGACATCAGTCCGAACATCAATAGGGGCAACGCCCTATTCGCTTGTCTATGGCATGGAAGCAGTCCTCCCTTTCAAAGTGGAAATCCAGTCACTAAGCATTTTGAAAGAAACTGAACTGGATGAGGTAGAATGGATCCAAGACCGTCGTGTTCAGTTAGACCTGATTGACGAACACAGATTACAAACCCTGCACCATGCCCAATGCTACAAAAAGCGAATGGCTCGAGCATATCAAAAGAAAGTTCGACCTAGGAATTTTATGCCAGGTGACTTGGTTTTGTGCCCCATTCACCTCCCTGATGCTCGAGGGAAGTTCAGGCGCAATTGGCGTGGACCATTCATTGTGAAAGAAGCCTTGTCCGGAGGCACAGTCATTCTTGAAGATATGGATCGTGGAGAGCAGTCAGAGCTCATCAACGCTTCCTACCTGAAAAAGTACTACCAGTGATTTTTAGCCTCTCCCGGCCCTTGCAAAGCATAACATTACGATTCATGCATCTCTATGTTTTTTTGCTTCAGTAATTTTGTGTTTCAGGTTATTGCATCCACACATCACGCATGTTGTATCATATGCATTGTACTTTCTTTTCTTTTGCATTGTAAGCATAATAGAAAACACTAGCACAGTCGTTGCCCGATGAGGAAAATCGAAAGGCCAGCCTGCTTAGGAAGAGTTTTGATCCTCTTCATATGTTACTACCTGTATGACCTAGGAAGTGAGGGAGTAACTAACCTCAGGGAATTGGACGAAATGTACAAATTCCCAAGTGTCCTATACTTCAAGAGGGAGACAAAATGTTAGGATGAGAGTGAGAGTGCGAGCAAGAAAAAAAAACATAGACATCGAAGCACAAAAAAATTGAGAAGATAGAAGTCAGCTCCAATGAGAGAGACATGGAGACAATTCTATCCCTATAACTCATCTTGGAGAGGAGTTAGAGCATACACCTACTAAACCCACATTTACAAAGAGACTAGCCACCCCTTAAGTTAAAATTGGAAAGAAGAGAGCCACCTCCTAGTCCTAGGTGTTCATTACCTCCAAGTAGGGACAGTGTAAGTCAGCATGCCTTTGAAGGAGTAAAAGAAAAGTGAATTATTGAAAAAGCAGGTATAAGGCCCTAGGAGTTTGGCACGAAGCCCATTTTATCCCAAAAGTCTATGTGATCGAGTGAGAGCCACCAATAAACCTAGCGATCCAATAGTGTTGCGTGAGTCGAGGATAGTTTAATTCCTTGTAGCAGGCAATAAAGGCTTCCTTGGCGCTGAGAGCACCAATATCTTCTATAAACCATGCATAAATCTTTCTTCCATCGTATAAATCTTGTATAAATCATTTGACATTCAACATTGTAGATCGCACCACCTTTACATTTTACATCACTATGCAAGGCATTTGCCAATGATCCAACCAGGGACATGCTAACTGCCTTTTGAGTTGGAATATTGGCAAAAAGGAAGCTTCAACCAGGGACATGTAAGCTGCTCTTTGGTTGGAAATAGGTCTTAGGATAGAAGCATGCCAGCTGCCTTTCTAAGTCAAGAAGATCACTGGGACAATGCTACTGTTAGGAGCAGGCAAGCCAACACAAACTACATGTTGCAAAGACCTCCCACGCACCGCCACCTCGTAGCCCAATACCCGCACAGCCACCCTCCACTGTCGACGGCCTGAACCGCCCAGCCACTCGCCGGAGTCATCCCCACCACTTGGCCATAACCTACAGCCCGTCGGAGCCCGATCCACCTCCACCACCAAAACCAGCCGACCACCTGCCACCTTATAGCCAACCCACATTAGCCGGCCGACCACGCCTCCCACTCCAACCGCCACCCAAGCCGCCACCTTGCCGGAGCCGAGCACAAACCACCGACCATCATGGAAAAAAATGCAAGTACCAAGAGAAAAAAACAAGGAATGGGAGATGGAGGACGAAGAGTACCTCCACCCGCGAGCCTCTCTCCATCCAGTCTCGGAGGGTCTGATCCATCGCCGACGTCGAGCTGCCACCACACGACGCTACCGCAAGGTCCTTGAGCACCACACGAGTGCACCACCAAGAGCACCCACCACCGGCCTTGAGGAGAGAAGGAAGGAGGTGTGGCCATTGGGAGGAGGAGGAGAAATGGAAACAGCGGGGATGGGTTTCATCTGGAAGTGAAGAAGAAGAAGAAGAAGAAGGGGGCGGGTGAAATGAGAAGAGAAAAATGAGAAGGTGAAATAAGAAGGGGGAAATAAATGAGGAAAAGTAGGTGGAAGGAAAATAAAGAAGGAAAATGAAAAAAGGAGAAATGTAAAATGAAAAAACGCCATTAAGCATAAGCCCATTTGTAATCTTAAGTTGTAAGATGAAATGCAGCATATGACTTGGCAGTTATGGCAGTTATCCTATGGGCCCCATCGTGTACCAGTAGTGCAAATAGTTTACTTTCCAAGGTCTAAAATGTAAAATGGCCATGAAAATTGCATTTTTGATCCCCAACACTCCACAGCATGCATATGAAAGGAAAATTGCAAAGTGTCAAGAAAATAAACACACACTCTTCAAAAATCACCAGATGGGGTAATTTGCAGAAAACTCCTTAACACTGTGAAATTTGTAGAATAACCCATAATGGGTGCAACAAATCATATTTGAGCAAAAATTTGCAAATACTCAGCAAAATTTCAAATATCACAGCATAACAGCAATGCAACCATTAGAAAGTTGTCATATCAAGTTAATTTGCAATAAAGCCCCTCAAGTTTTGGAAAATTACGAATAAGTCTTAACTTTTTGCAAAACTCGCAAACAATGCCAGATGAAATTGAAACCTCAGCAAGGTTCTTTCAGAGGATATTTAACACGCATCTCAGCAAGAATACAGGTTTCTGTGTCGTAGAGCCAGCAACAAGCATAATTATCTTTTTGCCCACCAAAGCGCAACTAAAGCCAACTCCCTTCCTAGGGGACAATCTAGGGATTATTACTTTTCTTTTCGGATTCTCATTCGGGGCAGAAGAAATCCTGCTATCTTGTCCTTTTTTCTTGGATTTTCGCGAACACGAAATCCTTTCGCTTGACTTTAACCGGGCAGTCAAGATCATATCCTTTTCTTCGATTTTCGCGAGTGCGAAATCCTTTCGCTTGAGTTTGACCGTGTGGTCAAAGTCAACCTTTGACCAAGCAGTCAAGGTCATATCCTTTTCTTGGATTTTCGCAGGTGCGAAATCCTTTCTCTTGACTTTAACCTGGCAGTCAAGGTCATATCCTTTTCGTGGATTTTCACGAGTGCGAAATCTTTTCACTTGACTTTGATCGGGCGGTCAAAGTCGACCTTTGATCGAGCAGTCGAGGTCGTATCCTTTTTCGGATTCTCATGGGCGTGAAATCCTTTTGCTTGACTTTGACTAGGTGGTCAAAGTCGACCTTTGACCGGACAGTCGAGGTCATATCCTATCCTTTTTTCTCTTGGATCTTCGCGGGCGTAAAATCCTTTCGCTTGACTTTGACCAGGTAGTTAAAGTCGACTTTTGACCGGGTGATCAAGGTCATATCCTTTACCTGAATTTTTGCAAGCCCGAAATCCTTTCACCTGACTTTGACTGGGCGGTCAAGGTCATATCCTTTTCTTGGATTTTGGTGAGCGCAAAATCCTGTCGCTTGACTTTAACCGGGTGGTCAAAGTCGACCTTTGACCGGGCAGTTGAGGTCATATTCTTTTTTCTGGATTTTCACGGGCGTGAAATCCTTTCGCTTGACTTTGACTAGGTGGTCAAAGTTGACCTTTGACCTGATGCTCAAGGTCTTATCCCTTCCTTTTTCCTAGACTTTCGCGGACACGAGATCCTTTTGCTTGACTTTGAACAGGCAATCAAAGTCGACTTTTGACTGAGTGGTCAAGGTCATATCCTTTTCCTAGATTTTCGCAGACACGAAATCCTTTCTCTTGACTTTGACCAGGCGGTCAAAGTTGACCTTTGATCGGGCGGTCGAGGTCATCCCCTTTTTCTAGATTTTTGCGGATGCAAAATCCTTTTGCTTGACTTTGACCGACAATCAAAGTTGACCTTTGACCGAGCGGTCAAGGTCATATCCTTTTCCTAGATTTTGGCAGTCGCAAAATCCTTTCGCTTGACTTAGACTAGGCAGTCAAGGTCATATCCCTCCCCTTTTCCTGGATTTTGGCGGGCACGAAATCCTTTCGCTTGACTTTGACCGTTAGGTTTACCTTTGACCAGACAATCAAGGTCCTATCCTTTTCTTTCCCTAGATTTTCGTAGGCACGAAATCCTTTTGCTTGATTTTGACTGGGCAGTCGAAGCCATATTCTTTTTCCGGATTTTTGCGAGCGCGAAATCCTTTTGCTTGACTTTAACCGGGCGGTCAAAGTCATATCTTTTTCTCTCCTAGATCTTCGCGGGCGCGATATCCTTTTACTCACTCTCAGTCTGTAGGGACAGGGGCTCCTTTCTTGCTTGACAAATCATATGTTTTGTCATGCCCCTTTTCTTTAGGCTGGTACCCTCAACTACTCGGTTGACAACCGTCAAGTTGTCTAGCGTCTGGGTTGACAAGTCTTGGCTGACTTGTCATGTCCCACCTCCTCAGGTTGATAACCTTAATAATCCGACTGATGAGTCCTACAACTTATCATGTCCCTGCCAGTGGTTCCCCCCTGTGTGCAGGATTTCTTTAGTTTTTGCAACATCGCTCCAGCATTAGCACTGGCATTGCACCTACTGCCCACATATATTCTTGTGTGCAACATTAGCATCAGTATAACATTTACATTCAGCATCAGCTCTTGCATTTATATTTTAACTCATCATTGCATCGATATCGCATTTTCAGCATTTGGCTCGGCATTCACATGCATGTAAGGTGTACTTTTGCATTTTCATTCGGCAACAAGTCATGACTTTCAGTGCATTTATCGGATAAATAACTCAATGCCTATAGCAAACATAACCCTCCCGCAATCTCAAAATAAGGGTATCTTGTAAACCTTGAGCATCGGTCTCAACTCCCTTCGTCCCTTGACCTCGCTCAGGGAGGGGCATTTGTAGACACCCCGATTTTGAGATAGCTCATGGATAGACTCTCTAGAGGGATATTGCTTCGGACACAATAGGCCTAACCACATCCAAATCTCATCTGACATTTTGATTAACCCGAGATCATCACACAAAACCACGACCGCAAGCCAATGGTCCAGTCGATAATCCAGGCAGCCAAGTGGTAAATTTAAACCCATATT
>JAMKQA010007242.1:0-34006 GCA_024699735.1 Posidonia australis
GTGATTGCATGTTTTGTGGATTAATCTTTAATATTCTCAAGTTTGCTCATTAAAATCTAAAGATTAAATTAAAACCGTAAAATCTCTATTCACCCCCCTCTAGAGAAACATTAAGATCCAACACTAACAAGCTTAAGAAACATGATGCCTGAAGAGAGGCTACAACAAGACAACCATCGACGACCAAACTACCACCAGGGGGCGCCTCCCAAGCACCTGGCTAGTGTTCCAGTGCCTCCTGGGTGCTAGAACGGCCCGACGACCAAAAACCTCGATCAAAATAGGAGCATATATTCTCGATTTTGATGCACGAAAAACATGATATCAGTATTGTTCATGCATGAAACAATTAGAGAAAGTGAAAAGGCAATGATTTGGATCAAAAAACACAATATTTTATGATGAAATGATATGATAGCTTTGATACCACTTGTTAAAATTAGGACTTAAGTAAAATACGAATTTATATATATATAAATAAATTCATTCTCAAGATCTATCATCCCAAATCATTACAAAATATGATTAAGAACGGAAGCATATCTAAATCCATGTAGAAATCGTAGAAATCCTTACTCCTCTTGCTTAGATCTGATCTTCCAAACAACCAAGCTCATTTTACTTGTTCTTTCTCAAGATGGGGGTGAAAGAGAAGGAAGGCCAAAAGCTTAGGATTTGGGAACGATGACTTCAATATATAAAAATCTATAATATTGTATATTTCTAATTCAATCTATCAACAAATAGAAAAATACTCTAATAGTCTCTACACATATTAACCCACACCACTTAAAATGCTAATTAGCTCGATCCAAAAATCAAATAAATCATTATAATAAGCCTAATCAGAAAACAACGTATAACACTTTAATTGATTTTATATTCACTCATATTTTACTAGATTTAACCCAACATTCTTTCCTAATCGTCTCTAATGAGTTCAAAAGTCATTTAATCATAATTGTGTATGCTTATAAAGCCTCATTTTCTCCGACTTAAAATCCATGCCTCTCTCCTCCTCAACAAAATTTGAATTTATGCCTCCTACGTGGCGTATTAGATTTTTGGAAAAAAAGGCAAAATAACTTACCACCCTCGAGTTCCTAAGACGATTAGTTTTCCTTTTTCAGTCTTCTCAAACTTGCAATTTTTTCGTTGCTGTTAGTGGGTGGTCTTTCCGTCTTGAGTTCACTGGGAAAGAATTTAACAAAACTGCGTGGTCTATCTATCAAGCTCAACAAACACTCAAAAAAAAAAAAACTGCCGGTATAATACAAAAGTACCCCCCAATGTACGAAAAAAGTTCACTTCCGTTGACTTAATTTGTCAAGCAAATAGACCTCTGGCGTTTTGACGGCGGTCTGCGACAACATCTCGACAAATCGTTGTCCAGAGCTCGCCCCCTCTGAGGTTCTCGGGATTTTTGCACGCAAACCCCTTTCTTATTTAAAAAACCGAATTAAAATTAGTGATCAAAATGTTAGGTACGGTACATTCGAACTTGAGAGAGAAGTGTGAGTTATACTCTCTTTGACCAACTGCAACATAGTAGTTGTCATGTTATTTAAATTTCAAAGCCATCCAATTATCACTGCAGTTCCTAAAGTTTCAAGTTTTTTTTTTTTTTTTTTGTAGTAGCTGTACTGGAGTCCAAATCTCATGGATATCAAAAACATACATCATTGTACAAAATATCTAAATATTTAACTCTAATGATCTGGTCTCATGATTGGTGGTGGATGATTTCCATCAAGGTAGTTATCTTCAGAAAAGATTTTATGTTTTAAACAACAATAAAAACCTTCAAAATTTATGCAATATGTTGTAGAATACGAAGCGTCATAAATGGTAGTATCATTGGATTTTATTTTATCTTTAATTATTAAAAAATAGTTTTTTATGGTAATATTGGATGTAGGAGTGCTCCAACCCCATTGTCCAATATATGAATAATATTTTGATTTGTAATATTTGGTAATAGTTTTTTCCTATTTCTTATCTCAATTTGATCATCTATACTCATCTTTTAACCTAGAGTTATAATATATATATGTAATGATCTGGATTTTAGGTAGTATTTTAGGTCAGAGATTTAATCTGAAATTCTAAGGTATTAGACGTTATATCCTCTACATTTAACATTTGCATGTTGCCAACTCAGTCTGTCAGACAAGTACCAAACTACATCTTATTTAAGATGCAAAGGTGCTTGCATTTAACACCTTGTGTAATTCTAGAAGAATTTTAACTGTGCCAGCTACCCTGAGCTTATTCTCCTCATGCATGTTGTTGTGAGTGTGGAGGCGAACCTCTGTGACCTCCAACTACTCCAGGAGTCGAGCTTAGTCGGAGAATTCACTGCGAAAAGGATGCTGCTACTTTAAGTTCAAGGTGAGTTTTGGGTAAGATTCTTTGGATGGTCATGCCTTTCTCCGCCTCTACTTGCACTTATCCTTTGGGTTCCTAATATGATGTGAGTTGCTAGAATCGTTGGAGCCAAGAGGGAGCTTGGAGAGTGTTCTGAAGATTTGTTAGAGCTCAGAATTGCTTGGGAGCTCGTTACATGTGTTAAGTTCTCTTGGTGCAAGGTACACACCTTGTAGGAGGTTCGAATTTAAGTATTGGATTCTAGATTCCTGATGTATGTTATGCTTTTCATTTAGTATTGATCATCCTAGCATCTTTGCATTTTCTGAAGCATCTGATGCAAGTTTACAATAGATTTTTACTTCTATCTAGTTTTTGAGGTGTAAGACGCACATGTTGGTGAGTTTTATGTTAAACTTAGCACATGTTGCGTTTTATGTCCCAAACAGACTCTGTTATTCACACCTAATGAGAGATAACTTAAACTGATTTTGAGGTTAGAAAAATGTTGTATGTAGTAGAATAGGTGCTCTTCCTGTTACACTTTAATGCCTTTATTAGATGGTAAGGGTGCATGCCAATTTCAGGATGAGTTTAATTAAAAATCTGTAGTTTGAGTGTCAGACGCAATAACTTTGGCATCTTATGTATGATACATGCTTGCAGCCATTTTATGTCCCGGGTGGTCATTCAACAATTCTCTATAATTTTGATGATAAAACAAGAATAAAAGACCAAGAACCTTCAATTCCTATAGAGATTAGTGAAACTAAATGCTTGATGTGGATGATGTAAGTGAGCAAAATTACTAATTAAGACTTTGATATCGAGAAGAACTCAAGAGATTTAAATGAAAGTAATTACAAGAATGACATTAGAATGGGAAAATTAACTTATTATGTTGAGATTCTATTAGAAAATTTGTTTGGAATAGAGTAAGTTTTGTGTAAAAGTTTCAATCATTTAAATCTATGTGTTTAAGTGGTGTGCCTTCAATATTAATTGATTGGAGGTTACTTGTGTGTAGTGTCGTGAGCTTTCACTTAGGGGCATTGTCTAGGGTGTTAGACGTTAATGTATCAATATCTAACGTTGGACGCTGGCATGTTGCGTCATACACTTTGATTTCAATTTTTGCTATTTTGCTGGTACAGGTGTATTGGCATGGCATCTATGGATGGATTTGTGATTACTCTCTAAGTTTTCTTAAGAGTGAGGCTAGCTTGTGCAACTTTTCTTGAGGACTTACAAGTTTTCTTAAGAGTGATGCTAGCTTGTGCAACTTTTCTTGAGAACTTACACTAGCATGGTGTCGTTTGTGATAGATTCTTATATAGGAAACTTGTTGAGTTTTACTCATGTTTTGGTGGATTAAGATCGTGGATTCAGGTATTATGTGTTTTAACCTGATTTGGTGTTTTGCATGAGTTTTGTGAAATGAAATAATTCGAAATGGGTTTTCGATTTGAATGATTTTCATAGATTTTTATTTGTATAGACCAAGAGGCCAAGGAGGTTGAGATCTATAGATCAATAAGATTGAGGTTGAGGTCTTGAAACCAAGAGTATCGGAGGATCATACTAACAAATTAGAAATAATTGATACCTCTAGAGAGTCACGTGTGAGGCCTAGGTTGAGATGTCGAATTGAGTGACAATAGGGTCAAGGGTTAAAGTCCCTACGTGGTCTAATCATAGAGACTTATGTACTGATAGAGTTAGGAGCTAGATTTCTCCCTAAGTGGACCAAGTACCAAGGACGTCAATAGTGCATATCCTGTAAAAGTTGGTCAGAGTATGATATGCACACACCTTGCTTCTAGTGACATCTCAGAGTAGACAATTGTGAAGTTTTTTCACTAAGAAAGGAGAGACTCGAGATAGATGGGCTCCTTCATAGGTTAGTTCGTCTGTAGTAGTACAATGTACTTTGGTGACTGCTTGTAACCAATATCGGTTACTTAAGCCCATGTGACGTGACATGTGTGTGTGTGTGTGTGTGCATTGTTGGGCTGTTCAATTTGTGAACATTCAGACACAGTTAGATGTCTAATACGTATATTGAGGGTGTAGGTTCAGACTATGCTCTTTGAGTTGCTCAGAGAGTATTAAGTGCTCTGAGCTATGTTGAGTTTTAGCATATTTTATGGTGAGTTTCGGATGCATGCTTGTATAGAAAAGTGCGGCATGTTTTGTATGCTTTGATCTTTGTGGCTTTAATATTTAAGAAGTATGATGGACCTAATTTTGGTGAATTCAGTAAAGTAGCGTGAGATGTATATTTTAGAATTTTACATACATGTTCTTGGTTGGTTTTGATTTTATGAGTTTTGCTGCCCGATTGGGTTTAAGGTGAATTGTAGACAGAAGTCCTGTAGTTCGTCAAGCGTGTTGGAAGCATGTGTTTTGGGACGCACATTTCTAATTCATGTTTTTGATAGATTTGCAATTGTGTTGAGTTTTCAATGTGTTTAGTAATGATTTTATAATGCATAACATTGTGACGTGGATCCATCATGTTTTTAGAGGTTTTTTTGTAGATTTTTGGGGGTATCAATATTGGGATGTCAGTGTGGTTCGATTTGTGGATTTTCATGTGTAGTGGTGGCACGTCATGCCTATGCATTTCACTAGTGCGTTAAGGTTTAATTTCCTATTGTTATGTAGAGTTAGATTTTTCCTTATATTGCTTTGGTTTTATTTTCTTGGTGGGTGTGTATTGAGTGATCTTTTTAGAGGTCACTTATGTATAGTTTATTTTTGTATCTTGTTGGTGTAGGTTACAAGATGCTTTACTTACTGGTATATATAAAGAAGTCACTCAACTACACATCAAGGATCTTAGATAGTTGCTTTTCTCTAATTGTTAGTATTATTATTTTAATTTATGGATTTGAATTTAGTGTATATAAAAAATTTATATGTTTCTATTAAGTATGTGACGACCGAGGTCATTACATAATACAATATCAATTTGAAAATAGCACCACAAACAAGATTAATTAGCATAACTCAAAAAACATATTACTTGAGATATAAAGTTCCATTACCCAGGTGTCCTATTTTTCATTTGTGTTTTTTAACTATGTCCATTTGGGTCCTTTTTGTAGTTTGTTTCTATAACATTATCATAATATTTAAATTGACAAGTCATGTGTTCAACTGTCAGCAACTTATTTTCATAAAAAAGAGTAGTTGAATTTGATTCTTTTTACCAAACATCATCTAATACATATAGATTTATAATCTTAACTTTTTTTTTCCCATCGGATCACTAGTTCATTTATGATACTAGAGATAAAACAATCGTCAATAGTTTTTTTTATAAAAAACAATTATCAATTATCAAACCATCATCAACTTCAAAATGAATAATCATTAGAGTACTTCATCAAATGCACCTTAGAAGTATATATATACTTCTTTTTGAAAGAAAAAGGAAACGGTAATTTACACTCTGTTCTTTTTAAGTATGTCGCAATTTCATTTAATTACCTTCAACGAGAGTGGGTGGGTTTCACTTTACTCAGGGTCATAATAATGGTTTTTTCGGTGTTTTTTTTAACAATAACAAGTTAAAATCAAGTCATAAGGGGTGAAACTGTAGTAATTACATAGTTTGGAGATGAAATTGGTATTTTTCGCAGTTGAAGATAATAAAATGAAATTGCAACATACTAGTGGAAAACAAAGTGTAAATTACCCAAAGTTAAAATATAATAACCAGGCTTACCATAACACACTTCATTAAATGCACATACACCAGGCAAATCCATTAAGTACAGCAATCGGCATCATAGTTTACACGTATGAATCTTCGCCTTCGCCGCCTCCATGGCATCTTTTGTGCGAGATCCTCCGCTAATGCCGCTTTATTCCACTGTCGATTCGTCCACGTAAGCACGTCCCTGCAACCTCTTTCTTACCCCCACGAAACCATTTCCACCTTTCGTTTCTTTTCGTCAACCCGGTATTTGGCTTCGGCCATTGGAATGTTTAGTTGTTTTTGGTGGTGTGATTAGTTCCGGTGTCCGGAACAAAATGGGGATATTCGTCTGCATCCCTTACCCTTCGCGGGAACTACCATGTGGATCAAGTCTCCGGTCCCACTTTGGAATTTCATTTCCCCAAATTGCCCTTCTTTGTTCGTTTTCTTTGGAGTCTTTCATTGGTTTCTTAGGAGCGAATTCTTAAGAAACTGAAGAGGAAGAATCATTTCTACCAAAGTCTTGTAGGATGAAATCAAATTTTAAAAAATCCAAACGGTTCGAATGTTACAGGGAACAATATTATAATTACAACTCCAGTTTCTTTTAAGAAAAGATAAGGGTAATTTGGGTAGAGCAGGAGCTTAATATAACGATCACCTGGCGCCCCAACAAACGCCAAAACGCCAACTCCCCGCCCCCAGCAAGTCCATTTCCGAGGAAGAAGAAGAAGAAGAAGGCCGCCACATCCCTCCCTCCTGGATCGAAGAGCTAGGATTTTCTCCCTCCGATGTCGTCGGGCCACCGCTACGTACGGCTGCAAGCCGACCCTGCGCCGCCATGTTCGAACTCGCTCCGGCAGCAGCAGCAGCAGCAGCAGCAGGCGGAAGGGAATCGGATCTTCGAAGAGCTGCCGAAGGTCTCCGTCGTCTCCGTCTCCCGGCCCGATGTTAGCGACTTCAGCCCGCTCCTTCTCAGCTACACCATCGAGTTCCAGTACAAGCAGGTGGTCTCGGTTTTCGAAATCTTCAAGTTTTCAAACGTTTTTTGTTCGTAAAAATCGCGCTTTTATAATGTGGTAGTTCCGATTTGTTGAGTGGAATAAGTAACTTGGTGTTTTGCCTTGATTGTTGGGAAAGGTGAGCTTTTATGTGAGAAGCAGCTGAATTATAAGCAGAAACTGCGTAGGCAAATTTAATGAGCGAGAAGATTGTCCTTGTGAAAGAGAAGTGGTGCTGGTGTTGTGTGGTATTCCTTTAAGAAAGCTTACAGCCTGCATGAGGGGGGTAGGCTTTTGTTTTACCAATAGGGTTCATGCATTTTTATTGGATATTAATGTGGTTAAACTTCGTATGAAATTTTTTTTTTCTGTTTCGTGTTGCTCAGTTGTGAATTTTTTCTCTGGACCCGTTTCTATTAAAATAAGGTTCGGTTTCGCATTAGTGATGTTTCTCACAAACGAAGAGGCGTACACCAGTTCTACTGAAAAGGAAAGTAGCTCTTTTTAGCCTCCCCATGTTCGGAACCCTCCACTTCCATCAACCATCATCCATCGCCACTGATGCTTGCTTCAACGATTTCTTCATTAGCTGCATATTTTATACTTGCATCAAGTTTATCATTCTTCTTCCTGCATTTATGACATGACCATCGTGGATAATGCCATCCCTATTGTTGTCTATCCAAAGGACATTTTATCGGGTATATTAAGATGACAGAGCCTTGTCCAGTCCTCTGTAGGACTTGAGGTTGCTTTGTCGCATCATAGGTAACTTCTCTCAGCATAGTTAAAACTGTGAAATCATTGCTTGAACAAACATTACTGACTCTTATATTGAGTCTCACTGCAATAGGCCCTGGCATAAAGCTTTATCTTACTGATAGCTGTCACTCTACCAGCCCCTCATTACATAGTTAAAAATGTGCACTTTGATGGTTTCATAGGAATGAAAACAATGGCTATAGATAGGCTTTTTTACTTAGTTTTATGGGGTAATTTTACTATATCTACTGCCATTTACTAGGAAAAATTAGTTTGTTATCTTTCTGTTTTCCAAAATACCAATAATTTTTCGTTGAAGTCTTGTTAAAAACTTCAGAATATAAATGATTGGTCATATCAAAGGTTGCCTGATATCGTTTGCATTACATTTTGGAAAATAGTCTATGTGATAACATTTAGTGAAATGCATTAAACATCAATTTATATTGCTTCCTGTTCTGTTATACATCAGATTATTTCTGTGTTTAAGTGAATTTAGGTTAGTACCCATGTTGAAAAATCCACTGACTAAATTGATATTATGTTCACCAGTTCAAATGGCAGTTAGTGAAGAGACCTTCACAAGTCTTCTCTTTACATCTTGCGTTGAAGAAAAGGGCAATTATTGAGGAATTTTATGAGAAACAGGAGCAGGTGTGTCCGAGACTTCTGGGTATCATGCCCCTCATATAAATCTTTCATTGGAATTCCTTGTTGTAAGAATTTAGAATTTTATTATTATATAATGCTATACCCTGTAAGCAGTCCTAAACTCATTAATTTGACTCCTAGAAGATTTCTGATGCCATTCACTACTAATGATAATCACGAATTAAATATAATACTCATTTATACTTTGCTCGAAAGGTTAGGGAGTGGCTTCAAAATCTTGGGATAGGTGATCAAACTTCAGCTGTGGACTATGAAGATGAGCATTTTGTTCCTTCATCACGTGAAGAGCATTCTTTAAGTAGAAGCAGGTAAACACTGCATCTTTTCCACATTAATAAAAAGGGTTATAAGTATAATCTTTATATTCAGTACATAAGCTGCCTGCAACTTTGTCATGAATTCTTTTCTCCTATAGTTAGTTTTCCTTTGAGCGGTAATCTTATGGAAAGAATTACCATGTAATGAGGAATATGGGATTTAAATTTGTTGCAATTCCAATTGTGGTGGCCATATGATGTCGAGGTTTGGATGGACCTATCCAATTCTAATCATTAAATTCCAGACAAAAAAAATGTTTGCATCCATTAATCTTGTATCCATTAAAATTAATCACTTAATCAATGTAAAGAATATCTATTAGTGGAGAAAATGTATTTTATAGACCATGAGGTGAATATGAACATATTATATTTGGATTTAGATTAAAAAATAGGATAAATGACATTTTTCCCTTTTAAGTATGTTGTGATTTCACTTTACTACTTTCAACTATAAAAAGTAATAATTTCATTCCCAACCTTAGTCTATTTATTATTTAAGTCCTTCCATTAATTTAAGTGGGTCATGTGACCTTTATTTTATGTTTATCTTACAAGTTTGTCCTTTACTCCTAATAAATGATTTTTCCCTCCTACTTCCACTTTCATCCTCCTACTTCCTCCTCCTCATTTTGAAAACCCTAACCCATCTCCACCACCATTTCTCTTTCAACATAAGCTCCACTAACAACATTGGTAGGTCATGAACCTCTAAAACTCTCAATTTTTCCTAATTCTCTCCAACAACCTCCTTAATGACGTTAAGGAGAAGGTAACTGTGACATCTAAGCCTGATTATTCATTTTTATTTGTAAACCATGTAATTAATTGTGATATTGTTTAAATGGTTTATTAATGGATAATCTGTTTTTTCTTGTTTGTGTGAGTTTGTGGTTGGTTGTCTGTGCGCTTGTTTGTAATTTGGGACCAATGTGGAGTCTGATTTGAGGATACACAGTCGTCTTGGTTCGTGTGCCTGTCTTTTCTTCCTTTCTTTTCCTTTTTTTTCTCCTTTATTTTCCTTTCCTCTTATGAGCTCGCACCATTTTCCGTCTCCTTCCTTCCCTTCTCCGACCCATGTCACCAAAAGATGTCCTCGCTTACTGCTTGTGTGTCTAGCTACCCTTGATCAAGGTAACAACAGTAAAGAAAAGTGGAAATGAATAAAGAAAGTGAAATGTGATTTGGTCAGGATTGGACTGATGAAATGGTCCTAAAATCCTGAAAAGAAATGATCATGTTTTAACCAATTGCCAACCAGTGTTTATGATTTGGTTTTGAGCTCAATGGGGCATTGTGTTTAGGCTGGATCTGGTCAGAAATGTGAATTTTAAAGTGTGTTTTGAGAAGAAATCCCAAATATTGCAAATGGAAATGTTTTGGAAAAAATGAATTCCAAAAGGTTTTTGAAAGAAATGTAAAGGAATGTTTTGTAAGAAAAAGTGGTTTTGGAATGAATTTTCAAATGTTTTGAGAAAAGGAAATGAAACATGGCTTTTTAAAAAACATGGATTGAGATTGAATTCCCAAGTGATTGTTTAATAAAAGAAAGGATGATTTTTCAAAAAGAGAAAACCAAGCTTTGAAAAAAATGAGATTTGTGGTTTTACCGAAGTTTTGTGGTTTGTATGTTTTAGGACGCTTACTGGGTGACTTAGATGTCACTCACACGTGCTATTTGGTTTTCAGGTGCAGACCACGTGCAGCCGAGTTCCGATGCAGGAGTTGGAGTTTCTAGCCACACATTGTGATCCTGAAGGTGAGCCTTAGTTACAGTTATTTGATGTTTCTGTAATTAATGTAATTATGCTTGATACTGTGTTATGGTAGCGTGCCCGGGATCGAGGCGTTACAGAATGGTATCAGAGCTAAGGTTATACATTGTGCACCGGCTTGGTGATGTCCGGTCTAGTGGCTCCCTAGGACTGCACAATAGAGGGTCGTGCACTTGAATTTTTGGATTGTTGTGTTTTGTGGTACTGGCAGGAAGATGTCTCACCGAGGCCGCAGTCGTGGAGGGGGATGAGACGGGAATTTGGCGAGATGATGCGGGATTTCGCCTAGTCCTTTGGCAGCAGCAGCAAGGATGAGGCGAAGGAAGATCCGTGGATCAAGCAGTTCCGCCAACTTGGCGCGCCGACCTTTGATGGGCGTGACACTCCTGAGGAGTGTGAGGCTTGGTTCCTGAAAGTGGAAAAGATCCTTGAGGGGATTGAGTGTCCAATAGAGAAGTGGGTCCGGATCGCAGCTTTCCAGCTTAATGGTGCTGCGGATCAGTGGTGGAGGACAGCGCACCGTACCAAATTCCTAAACGCGGACCTGCTGATGATCTCTTGGGATGAGATCCGAGGGGTGTTCTATGAGAGGTTTTTTCCTGAGCATGAGAGGGATAAGCTGGACAGAGAATTCAGGAACCTGAAGCAGGGTAGTCTGTCTGTGGCTGAGTATGAGTCGTCCTTTCTTCGGCTAGAGCAGTTCTCTCAGGCTGCAGT
The DNA here is from genome assembly GCA_024699735.1 of Posidonia australis. Classification (NCBI taxonomy): domain Eukaryota; kingdom Viridiplantae; phylum Streptophyta; class Magnoliopsida; order Alismatales; family Posidoniaceae; genus Posidonia; species Posidonia australis. The sequence goes on from JAMKQA010007242.1 coordinate 11,318, forward strand.
TTCTGAGAAGAACAAGGTCAAGAGATTTGTAGAAGGACTGAACCCTGTGCTGAGATCCAGAGTTATTGGCTTCAGATGCTAGAATTTAGCGGAGGCTGTTGAGCTTGTCAGCCGCTATGAGGATAATCGTAGACTGTTTCAGGAAAAGTATCTCAAGAAGGAAAAAAGGGAGAAAGTCTATCTCTCGACCTTCCGTTTCTTAACCATCTGTGACGGGAACGCCAAGTTCTGGGAGCTCTGGGAAGAAGCGGAAGCAACGACCTACGTCTGGTAGAGAACAGAGCATGGGTTTCAGGTATGTTGGGTCTAGCAGTGGCCCACAGGTGGGACCATGCCATGTCTGTAGCAAAATGGGACATGTAGCGACGCAATGTTGGCAAAGGCAGAAGAATTTGGACAGAGTAGTCTGCTACAACGGTGAAAAGTCCGGACATTACCAGAAGGACTGTCCTAGTCAGCCAAAGCCAGCAGGTGATGCGCCACGTCAGCCTACCAAGGAGAGAGTGTTCTCCATTGCTGCCCCAGGTGTTGGTCCATCTGGAGATGTGGTGGAAGGTGAGAATTAGCACAACTGAGTTTGATAAGTCCTGTCCTGTAATAATAGATCTATGTGTAATTGACACTATTTCTCAATATGATTATGGTTATGGTGTGTTGATTATAAGATCTTTCCTTGTGGCGGATCGGATGACCCGAGTCTTGTTCGACTCCGGGAGTTAATTTTCTTTTGTTTCTGAGTCGTTTACTTCTGAGATCGAGACTAGGCCAGTCAGGTTGGCATTCCACCTAGATGTGGTCACTCCATTGGTAGAACACAGTCTGACGTGGAGGTATTTGAGACCGATTGATATTCAGCTGGGGGACAGGAGTTTTTATGCCAACTTGATCCTGATGGATATGCAGGATTATGATATTATCCTGAGAATGGATTGGCTGACATAACATTCAGCTGTGATAGATTGTGCCAAGAGAAGAGTTCTGGCAGAGTATTCAGGCTAAGGTTGGTGTATGGTACAGGGCACCAGATTGGGTGAGTCTAGGAAAGTGATTTCTGCTCTCAAGGCCTATCATCATCTGGCAAGAGGCAGTGTGGGCTATTTGACCTGTGTGACAGTTTCTACTTCACCTGTGGTCAAGATTCAGGACTTGCTGGTGGTGAGGGAATATCACGATGTTTTTCTTGAGGAATTACCTAGAATACCACCGCACAGGGAAGTGGAGTTTGCGATTGATTTGGTGTCGAGATCAGGTCCTATTTCTAAGGCTCCGTACAGGATGGCACCTGCTGAGCTAAGAGAGCTCCAGAATCAGCTGCAAGAACTGATGGATAAGGGATTCATTCGTCCCAGTATTTCACCTTGGGGAGCACCGGTTCTTTTTGTGAAGAAGAAGGATGGTTCACTTCGGCTCTGTATAGATTACCGGATGTTGAACCAGATCACTATTAAGAACAAGTATCTACTGTCCAGGATCGACGATTTGTTCAACCAGTTGTAGGGAACATCAGTGTTTTCCAAGATAGACTTGAGATCTGGATACTATCAGTTGAGCATTAGTGAGTCAGATGTGCAGAAGACAACTTTTCGCATCCATTATGGACATTATGAGTTTTTGGTTATGTCATTCAGGTTGACGAATGCTCCGGCTGCCTTTATGGATCTGATGAATAGGATGTTCCGGTCCTATTTAGACCAGTTTATGGTTATTTTTGTGGAAGATGTTTTGGTGTATTCTCCAGATGTTCAGACCTACCGGAGTCACTTGAGGATCGTACTGGAGACGTTGAGGCAGCATCAGCTTTATGCCAAGTTCTCCAAGTGCGAGTTTTGGCTGGAAGAGGTGTCTTTCCTTGGTTATATTATTTCAGGAGAAGGCATCATGGTAGATCCAACCAAAGTGGAAGCTGTGAGCAGCTAGACCAGACCAAAGACAGTGACTGAGATTAGAAGTTTTCTCGGCCTAGCAGGATATTATAGGAGATTCATTCAGGATTTCTCCAAAATTACTGCACCATTGACCAGATTGACTAGGAAGGAAGTGCACTTTACCTAGAATTGGCAGTGCGAGGAGAGCTTCAATGAGTTGAAGGCTCGTCTGGTATCGGCCCCAGTTTTGACTTTGTCCTCTGGGAGTGACGATTTTACAGTCTACAGTAATGCCTATGGGACTGGTTTGGGGTTTGTGTTGATGCAGCATGGTAGGGTGGTGGCATATGCTTCGCACCAGCTGAAAGATCATGAGAAGAATTATCCTACTCATGATTTAGAGATGACTGCTGTTGTGTTCACCTTGAAGATTTGGAAGTATTATCTATATGGCGAGCAGTTTTAGGTATACACAGATCACAAGAGTCTGAAGTACATCTTTACTCAGAAGGATTTGAACCTGAGACAGAGGCGTTGGGTGGAGTATATTAAGGATTATGATTTCAGTTTGTCCTACCACCCAGGGAAGGCTAATGTGGTTGCTGATGCTCTAAACAAACGCACTCATGTCGTGGCTAGTCTGATGATCTATGAATAGAAATTGTTAGAGGGGCTAGTGAAGTGCAGACCTCGGAGGCAGTCTTAGGGACCCGCCAGGGTAGTGCTGGCTAACTTGTCTGTTCGCTCGAGGATGATCGAGGCAATTGTCACAGCTCAACAATATGATTCTTTTGTGTCTGATATCTGGAGGAAGCTGGAAGTTGGTAATGCCCCTTATTTTTCTGTTGGGGTGGATGATGGATTGAGGTATGACTTGAGATTATATGTACCTCAGATAGAGAAAACCAAGAACAGCTTGCTGGATGAAGCCCACCGCTCTAGATACTTTATTCATCTAGGTAGCAGCAAGATGTATGAAGACCTGAAGAGGAACTTTTGGTGGTCTGGGATGAAGAGAGAAATTACTGAGTATGTGGCGAAGTGTGCGACTTGCCAGATGGTGAAGATAGAACACCAGAAGCCCGGAGGGACTTTGCAGCCTCTGGACATTCCAGTATGGAAATGGGAAGATGTGTCAATGGACTTTGTGACAGGTTTGCCGCGAACCCGAAAAAAGAATGATACTGTGTGAGTGATAGTGGATCGTCTTACGAAATCGACACATTTCTTGCCAATGAGAGTGAATCTCCCTTTGGCAAAACTGACAGAGTTGTATGTGGCAGAGATTGTGAGATTGCATGGTGTCCCAGTGTTTATTGTGTCTGACAGAGACACAAGATTTACATCGAGATTCTGAGGAGCTCTGCAAGAGGCTTTTGACACAGTATTGAATTTTAGCACTGCTTTCCACCCCCAGACGGATGGCCAGGCAGAGAGGACCATTCAGACACTAGAGGACATGCTGATGGCTTGCGTCTTGGACTTTGGTGGTAGCTGGGAGGATCATTTACCTCTGATTGAGTTTGCATATAATAACAATTACCACACCAGTATTGGTATGGCATCATATGAGACATTGTATGACAGACCCTGCAGGACACCCACTTGTTGGAGTGAGGTAGGTGAGAGATAGTTAGTTGGGCCCGAGATTGTACAGCAGTACGAGGGCAAGGTGGATCTGATCAGGAAGAGATTGTTGTCTGCCCAGAGTCGGCAGAAGAGTTATGCTGATAGGACGCAGAGACTTCTGGAATTCGAGGTAGGAGACTTCGTTTTCCTAAAGGTGTCACCAATCAAGGGTGTAATGCGGTTCGGTAGGAGAGGCAAGTTGAGCCCTAGATATATCGAATAATAAAGGAAATGTAGCAATTACATGGTTAGGGGATAAAATTGTTACTTTTTATAGTTGAAGGTAGTAAAGTGAAATCGCGCATGTGTCCAAGTAGCATACTTGAGGGAGGTAAAATGTAAATTACCCTAAAAATATAAGCTCAAGTGGTCATTTTGGCTATAATGATTAAACATATGCTCAACCTTTTTATATATGGCAATAGGATGCAAGGCACAAACCAAGAGAACAATGACCAATAAGCAAGGTTCTAAATGTCGATTTTGTGTCAAATTTTGGCAAACTGAAAAATAGATATGTATTAGCGAAATGTCGATATATTAGTATCATGTCAGTGGGAACACAGTAAAAAAAATCTATATTTGTTCACAAAAGTTCCATGTTGGTACTAGTAATTTTCTAGCTTGTGCTTAAAGGTGTTTAAGACAAGACTTATGCAATAAAAGGACATTCTTAACGAAAAATAGAGAAAATCTTAAATTCTTATAAAGTTGAATCAAGTAAGGTAAGCCTTAGATTGTATGAGCAATCATTATTAACCAAGGTAACCCTGTATTAGAAAAGAAATTACTTAAAATGCATTATGCGAAATCAAGTTCAAGCTAATAGAACCATATTGCCTCGGTTAACATCTTATACCTACGAAATATATCGCTAGGGTATACAATAAGTCGATGATGTTAACATGAGGATACTAACATCGAAAACCTTTGATGCTATGAATTTGAATTTTGATTTTTGACATGAAAATTCTCTATACTAAAATGATATGTTACCTAGAGGTGGAGTGGAATTTATGTACTACATCCTTCTCCGAGAATGTCTAGTTTAATTAGTGGCAAGCATCTGTTAATCTTCTTAGGTAGGCAATTAATACAGCCAATCATTTTCCTCAATCATTCATTCAGGAATTCGTTACTCTAAAGTCTCAATGTCTCAGGCCATCTGCTGATTTAAGAGAGGTAGGAAACATAAACCCCGTAATAAAATAAGAAAATTATTGGTCATGATTGATGGAGAGCTATTGCTGTAGTGAGCTTCCCAGTATGCATGGAAATAGCCTGGGCTAAACTCTTATGAAGGTAAATTTGAATAGATATATCATCACTCATTTGTCCACATGTCTCTCAGATGTAAATATATATAAACAACTTATCTAAGCACCAGAGAAACTAATCTACGCCATGATATTTCAAGTGAAAAGCGAATATATTGTTGTTTGTGATATCTCGATAACCATGGCAGTATGGCACCACTGTTCTCCATAATATCTAATCATTTTGTGGACTATCATTTCATGGAAAAAAACATTACCAGATGATGAATCTTGTTGAACATTATGATAATCCAATAAACCTTGTCCAATATGATATTGAATGAGCATTCTCCAAAAGCAATGTATTTCTGATTTTCATGAGATGTCCTGCTCGTTGTATTCCAGTTATCCCAAGATGACACATTCTTTCTGATAATCTATCTTTTGCTTGAAGGGCTAGAGCTGGAAATAGATCTAGCAGATCTTTTTTTCTTATTGGTTCCCTAAGCATAACGCAGATCCGCAGAGAGGGAGAATTAAATGCACTAGCGCATTATTATTGTTGTCATCTTTAGATCAACAAGTAGTAGGATCTGACCATGTCCACCAGTTAATATGTTTCTTATATTATTGAAATAATCTTTTTATTGCTTTTGCAGGAGTGTCCCATCCCGAGCTGTTTTGCCCATCATTCAACCATCATTAGGAAGCCAGGAATGCATTTCTAACAGAGCGAAGATCGCAATGAAAGGGTACTTAAATCACTTTCTGGGGAACTTGAATATTGCAAACTCTAAAGAGGTGCATATTACACTTTTAAGCTTGATAATTTATGGTAATGTTTCTGTAGGCTGATTCTTTAGTCTGGGCTTTCAAGCCTAGATCAACCATGTGGAAACCTCAAACACTTCAAGCCCAGCAGTTTATCATAGTGGGACTTGTAGCTTGTGACCCGTATAGAAGAGCTTCCTTATCCCAAATTTCATGTCCCATCTTTCGTCATTAGACCTTAGGGTTTTTTTTTCCTTAACTTTGTAAGGTTGTCTTTGTATCAACTTCAGATCATATGAATCTACACCATCTATATTCTATCTAGTACTTAATCTGGCAAAGTTTTTAGATGGGTGATTAGAATCCAGTGAGGCAGCCTACTTCATGCTTCCAAATTTCTTTAAACTTTTTCCTACCTTGACCTATGAGTTTAATCACTGAAAGTAAAACTTGGAGAAAAGGGTGAATCCAAGGTTCAAGACATTGGTGTTTAATGTAATTTTGAATTCCCAAAGGAGGAATTATGTCTTTAAATTTTGATATTTTTTTGTTTCTTAAAGTTGTGTACTTGTGTTTAAACAACATATAAATGACTAAAATTTAAAGCAAAAAAAAAAAAAAACATTCCAGAATTCCATAGTCTCTATGGTTATTACATGTTTATCCATGGTCATCTAGTTCTTTGAGCAACAAGTTTTGGACTATCCACTTTGGTTTAAAATAGGAATCAAGCTCAAAACTCCAAACCATAACTATAATTGGCCAGTGGGAATACTGTAATGGTTCTTTGTATTTATATCTGTCAGAACTTTGTGCAAGTTGACATTATACAAAAAGTATTTATGTTAAATAATTACAAGTGTACATAATGAAAAGATGTTTTCTGTGTTTTAACGAATGGTTAAATGTTGTAGTGTAAATAAAAGCATGAAACAACAGTTTCAGTGTGAAAATATCCCTTCTTTAATTGATAACCTTATAGTAATGATAATCAGAAAGCTTCATGCCATCAATATGGATATTTTTTTTTTTTGCTAACAATATGGATTAGGCTTAGGTGATCCATTTAGACTCTAGAGTCTAATAATTTGACAAATTACGATTGGCTGCCAGTTTGACAACAACAATCATCATTCCATGCTCCTGATAAATCACTCAAAACCACAATTAGTCATGGAAGATCAAGTAGCAAGTTGGATGACAAGATGCTTCCAACTGTTCATGATCAAGAGTAACCATTTCAAGACAGTACATATAGCATTCCCCTATTTATCAATATTGGTTTAAAGAATTTTTATGTCTACCAGTTTCATTATCCATAAAACAAGACAAACCTCTTTCAACTCATTTTATTGGTGAAATAGCTTGTTGCTAATAGACATTTCAGTTGATATACGAAATGCATACACATCTCCATGATCCAGAGAAACTTTTGCTTATCAATTTGTTTATTGTAGTTTTTTTTGGGGTTTGTACATTTGTTAAGATTTAACCGCCATCAGAACTATTGTATGGTTGTTTGCATCTTATCTCTTTCACATTGTAGGTCTGCAAGTTCCTGGAGGTTTCCAAGTTATCATTTTTGCCAGAGTATGGACCAAAATTGAAAGAGGAATATGTTATGGTAAGGCACCTGCCTAAAATTCGAGAGGGCAATGATGGTAGATGCTATTCATGCTGGTTCAGTTGTTGCAATAGCAGTTGGCAGAAGGTAGTCTCCCGTTTGTTAGCTGCATTGACTAGTTAATGGTTTGAATTAATTGTGTTACGCTTCATTTGGAATTACTTCTTGGAGCTTTTAGATTTAAGCACAAGGTTCTTTCTTTAATTAAAACTTTGTGCTCATAGCTGATTTGATAGGCAGAACAGGGTTACTGAAGCATTGGATTCAATCCATATGAGGAAATCTATCCATGTATGAACTATTACATTTGAATTGAAACAAGAGCTTCCTACGTTTGTAAGTCTTCATGCTTTCTACCCTACTCTGAGGAGAATTGTCCTCTTGAAGTCAACATAAAAGGAACAATCATTCCATGAACCACACTGAAACAATTCCATTGATGATCCACCACCAGTTTAATATGGATGGTTGGATCTACCACTACCTTGTCCATTGGCTATAATGGAGAAATGATGGGAAGGCAATGAACATTGGGATGATACTTGGAAATATTGCCCAAACAATGTCATTATTTTTTCCATAAACAATCCATTAGGAATTAGCTTTCTGCTCATGGAAGCACCGTAAACAGTGAAGTAACATATCTGATATGAAATTTAAAATCAGGACGAGGAAGAAAAAGACTTCGTAATAAATCATATACCTCTTGCTGAGAGGTGTTTCTGCATCTTGAGATCCTAATTGCTATGGTTCCACATCATTATGTAGTTTGAATCTAGGGATAACCTTGCTCAAAAGCCCACAAACCAACAAATAGAAATTTTTTTTGACTCACACTTATATGGTCACTGTTGTCTCTAATATTTCCAACCACTAAAGAAAAAGGTTATCAGGCAATGACTACAATAAAACACTTTCTGATACATGTAAGATAAGATTTTTAGTGATCACAAAATGTTCAAGAGCGAAAAGTTATTGCATATTTAATTGATTGTATCCTATGATACAACCAACATGGTCATATCCTACATGTTTTCAGATTTTTATAAATAAAAAATATAAATCTGAAAACACCATCTTTTAATCCATTATATAGGCTACAACATACATAAATTCATTTCTTTTGGAGTTAATTTCACCGTCAAATAAGACATTTGATTTGCCGGTTGAAATTTTTCCACAATGTATTAAAAATTAGGTTCTTTAGATGAAGGGATCGAGATAATCAGTTTATAATGAAAATTTAAACATTAGTTGTTTATAGCATGTGAATTAAGTCTTTTAGGTTAAATTATTGATAAATAAATACAACCATATTGCTCCCTAAATTATTATGATGATACTATTACCTATTTGATGTGACTTAAATCAAGTTGGTGTGATTGATGTCCTACATAGTTCATATTAAAACATGTCCTTGAGTTCCATTCTCAAGTGCCCTTTTTTTGTTTTTTTCGGGGGGGAAGGGGGAAGAAAGCCACACTTATAATGATTAATAGAGGGAGGAAAAGAGTAAAACAATTAAAAAAGAAGGGTGGCACATGCTTCTACCTCTTAAAGAATGTTGATACTATTAGTCTATCACAATACTATGGTACTCCACAAGGCCACACTAGTTGTAAGTATGAAGTTCAGTAGTTAGAATGGTACCTGATCTTAATCATGAAACTTTGATATGTGTAGTGCCTCAACTATTGCTAAGGATTGTCAATCTTTATTTTGGTCATAAATACACATACCAGTCTGATTTCCTATTGAAAATTTGTCCTTTAGCTTCTATACTGCAAAGATTAAACTTTGTTCCTTGTTGAATTGTTGGATTTGTTGCACATTCATTAAACCCCTCATGTTTAGAAAGAGCTCCTAAATATCAAGTGGCCCAATTTCAACTTACATAAGAAACTTAACCCATGGCTGGAAAATATGATGCATTTCTGTTTTTGCTATTCTCCTTATCTCCAACTAACTGTTCATTATCTGCCATTAGTCTCTTATGTTTTTCTTTAAATGCATCCCTTTTCTATGAAGATATATTTTTCATATTTACTTTATTCACGTGTATCATTGGTAGTGTGCTTTTTTTTAATAGACATGCTGGACATGATATAGGTCTGGGTTGTATTAAAATCTGGCTTTGTTGCCTTGCTTGAGGATCCTTTCAAAGCCAAGTTGTTGGATATAATTGTTTTTGACGTACTACCATCAACAGACGAGAAAGGAAAAAGTCAAGCTTCACTAGTTAAAGAGGTGAAGGAACACAATCCTTTACGATATGGATTTCAGGTGAGCCACCTTAAACCAGTTTCTCTTAATTGAAAGCATGACTCCTATACATACATACATACATACATACATACATACATAATATATATATATTATATATATATATATATAGAGAGAGAGAGAGAGAGAGAGAGAGAGAGTAATGATCAGATAGGATCTGATTCTACTTAAGCTAAGTAAGACCTATGCATTTCTTCAGTAAACTATGTATATTTTAATCTACAATTTACTGAAAAATAATTTCAATATTTTTCAGTAAATACTGAAATTATTTTTTCAGTAATTTATGAATGAAACACAACATGATTTACTAAAACAATGTAAGGGTTTCACTTAGCTTAAGGTCAACCTTGGTTTTCAATTGTTCATTGGCTTCTTCCATGGATATGCCTAAAAAATGTATCCATATATCTCTAATATCTAATAAAAGATGAAATAAATTCCTAATTTATTTGGAACAAGTGAATGGTCATTGTGATTTTTTATTTTATTGTCATCCTTAAAGGCTTCTATTTGTCTCTTGTATTGCTAACTTGCTTGGTTGTAGGGTCAAGAGTTTTCTGATTTGATATTTAGGTCTCTCGTTGTCTGGTGCTCAGGTTAAAAGGTTTAATCAGAATCCTAATGTTGAGAATTTTGAAAAACATCTCATGGGGTGAGGTTCTTATCCTTTGGTTTGGGGGAGGGGGGAGGAGAGAGTGGTGATTAACCCTGATCCCTTTTGTGCTCTCTAATTTACCTATTTACTACCATTCCATCTTTTGGATCCCTATCACTATGACTAGGAAGCTGGAGAGTATTCAAAGGAGATTTCTTCGGAAAGGTGGATGAAGGTCCTCTAATGGTGGCTTCCCTTTTATTGCATGGTACAAAGTTTATTGCCTTGGAATAGAAGGGGGTTTAGGTATTCAAAAAGTTCATTCCTTCAACTTTGCTCTCCTTGGAAAGTGAATTTAGTGTTTAGGGAGGGTTTTTTGTAGATAGGGATACCCCAACGTCGCTTTAGAAGAAAGTGATTGTTAAGAAATGGTATAAGGTCAGGTCTTAGGCTAAGAGGGATATAATGTATGGAGAGTTTCTTCGATCTAGAGTGGCATTTTAGAAGCTGAGTCTATTAAGGAGATTGAGATTAGATTGAGAGCTGGGTGTAGTAACTAGATTAGGTTCTAAGAGGATCCCTTGGTTGATTCCATACCTTTGACACTTTTATTTCCTAGTTTGTTTCCTCTTTCTATATAACCTACTGCTAGTATAAGGGAGTGTTTTGTTAAAGAGAGTTTTAGGGTTTTCTGGGACTTGAGATTTAGGAGGGATCTTACAAATAGGAAAACCCTGGATTTTGTTTCACTACTTGCTTTGCTTGAAAAATGTGGGCTCAAATTGCTTATCTACTTCATTTGATTCTTATACCTGGTTATGAGTCAAAGGTGAGAACTTCTCGGTTGCATCTTTGTTCTCAATCATTACCTTTGGAGGAGCTCGAGTTAGGTGTCACTCTTGGGTATGGAACAACAGAGTATCTTTAAAGATTCAGTGCTTCACCTTACAGATTCTACATAGACGAGTTTTGATAGACTTAGCTTTGCAAAGATGTAATTTTCAGTTAGCTAGTTAGTGTGTTTTCTGTTGTGTAGTCCAGGAGGAACTCTCTCACTTCTTATGGGACTATGAGTCAGTACGGGGTTGGTGGTGTTCCTTACTAGGGAATCAGGGATAGACTTTGTTGATAGCCTTTTGTCGGTTTAAGTTGTGTTCCTTGTTTGTTGTTTTTCTTTGTTTGGCTTATTTTCTTGATAAGTTTCTTGATAAGCCTTTCTCTTGTATCTTCTAAAGGATTTCAATAAAAAAAATTTTGCCTACCGCTCAAAAAAATGATTCTAGGATACTTAAATGTATAGTTGTTGCACAGTTCTAATTATGCAAAAAGAAGCATGTTTGATTTTCTAAACTAAAATTTAAATACATGTTTTTGGCCATTTCATGATATGTCAATACTCCAATTTATAGTCACCAGAACTTCCTATTTGCCATCGCCAAGTACTCAAGTTTAACATCTGGAATTTGCTATTGTTTGGGACCTTTAGATCAAGCGATATAGTAGTTGGATTGCAAAGAATCATGATCCATGTATTCCAATCCTAACTATGATAATTTCACCTATTAGGAAAGAACAATTAACTCAGCCATTTGGACCGTCTAATACACACACTGGTGGCTTGGGGTCGGGTCAACACTCACAAAGAGTGATATCCATGTGAAAATAATGCATGTGCAGACCCCACTCGAATGTGAGTTACAGCTCCAAAGTCGGTTCTAAATGGTTGTCCTAAAATATTGAAGAAAAATTGTGTTTAATATGGAGAAACCACAGCCATCTTGGACATGGCATCAAAACAGCCTGATGGGTGTGCCTGCATGTATTCCTTATTTATTCATTCCTACATATAATCACTTTTCAGATATTACTTTAAATTAATAAAAGCCCAACCATGATTCTTTAAGAATTCCTTATCCTTGATGGATCACTCTTCTCGAGAAAATTTGGATAGTGTTCTGCATGTTTTAAAATTGTGTTGAACTTGAAAATTGATGTACATCTTTTTTGCATAAAAAATACATTGTTTTCTCCTAAATTATGATGAATCTCAATTCAAAGTCTAATTTATATCTGAAACATTCAAAGGTTTCTTCTGGAAATCGGACGGTGAAAATAAGAGTGAAAAATAGTGCTAAAGTTCAAAATTGGATAACTGCAATTAGTGATGTGGCTTTAAGGCCCCCTGAAGGATGGTGCTACCCTCATCGTTTTGGGTCATTTGCTCCATCAAGAGGTTTGACGGAAGATGGTAGTATGATCCAATGGTTCGTTGATGGGCATGCTGCATTTGATGCAATTGCTTCATCAATTGAAAAAGCAAAATCTGAGGTATGCTTTCTTGCCTCCTATACAATGAAAACCAATGTGCAATTTTACAACTGGTCCTTCTGTAACATGCCAAGTTATTTGAATTCAATGCAGATATTCATCACTGGGTGGTGGGTGTGCCCAGAACTCTATCTGCGTCGCCCTTTTCATGGACATCCATCTTCTAGACTTGATGCTTTGCTAGAAGCGAAGGCAAAACAGGGTGTTCAGGTACTTGACCTACGACCTATCCAACAATTATTAATGTTGGCTATGAGCTAATAGGGGTAGGTGTATCCTTGGTTTTTTTGTTGTTTCGTGTCATCAACTCAGCATTCATGGGAAAAGAAATAAAAAGAACCTACCTTTCACTACAAAGTTATCCCTAGTTCATTAGGAGTAGACTATTTCCACAGAAGGAAGCGAAACTTAACTTTAATTATTCCTATATGAAATATGTGTAATAGGTAATACAATTGAGTTGTGGGTAACCATATACTTACAATAGAACAAAAGCAAGGCATGAGCACATGATATGCCTGTTTTCATTTTCTTTATTTGATTATTCTTAATGTTGAAGTGCAGATACACATCCTTCTTTACAAGGAAGTTTCTCTTGCACTGAAAATTAACAGTGTCTATAGTAAGCGAAGGCTGCTCAACATACATGAGAATGTAAAAGTTTTACGTTATCCTGATCATATCTCAACAGGAATTTATCTCTGGTATGAAATATATCAAATTGTGAGGCATTTTTTTGATTTTTATGTTACAATGTTTGCATAAATGAGGAGATTATCTCAACTAATTTCGGTTTCACAAATACTTTTACTAAATGCAGGTCCCATCATGAAAAAATTGTGATTGTTGATTACCAAATATGCTATCTTGGAGGGCTAGATCTATGCTTTGGCCGCTATGATACTCCAGAACACAAAATAAGTGACAACCCACCTACAGTATGGCCTGGCAAGGACTACTATAACCCCAGGTACATTTTGTTTCTTCACCATTTCATAACACATGCAGGTATACACCATTATGCTCTTCCAAACTTAATTCCCACATTTATTCAACTCTTTTCTTGTCTTATGCTAGGGAGTCTGAGCCAAATTCTTGGGAAGATCCAATGAAAGATGAACTGGACCGTGCAAAATATCCTCGTATGCCTTGGCATGATGTTCAGTGTGCTCTTTGGGGCCCACCTTGTCGTGATGTAGCTAGGCACTTCGTACAACGTTGGAATTATGCAAAGGTTAATTTTTTTTCTTTCTTCCATTCTCAAGCTGTCCATCCCTCTTATTTTTCTTTTCCTCCAGAGAAGCAAAGCCCCAAACAAGCAAGCAATTCCCCTACTCATGCCTTGGCAGCACATGGTTATTCCTCATTACATGGGTAAATTTGATGAGGTGAATGGTGAACATAAGGAACATAATGAGAACCAAAAAGAAAGAAATGGTAAGGGTTCATTTCCACAATGTTCTTCATTCCAAGATGTCCCTTTGCTTTTGCCTCGAGAGTCTGATGGACAAGATGCTCATAATGAGAAACCTAAGCTTAATGGATCAGATTTGGTGCATGTCATTGAAAGCCCAAACAGAATTGGTCTAGATCATCCCCTCCCTCACCTAAATAAGATGCTTCAGCATGCTCGATACATGCAGATGAATGGTTTTATTACTGATCAAGCCTTAGCACATCCTATAAATGGAATGACTCAAGCAACCCATCAAACTTTAGATGAATGGCATGAACCACAAGAGCATGGTGACAAGGTTTCCGTAGATGTTGCTGGGCAAGTGGGGCCTCCGACACCATGTCAATGCCAGGTTAGTGAAAGTTTTATAAACTTACATGAGTAGCGTCCTATTTTGCGTTCATGGAAATTAGAACGGAAATTTCAGTATACATATTCTACAATTAGCATTTTCCAATATATTCATGGCACATATATTTCTGTTCACTATTTCTTTTTGTATATTCTTAATTTTCTATTAATTTGTTTTTTGAGTTATAAATTTACTTCTGTAGCAATGTGCTTGAAGATCTAACATAGGTGCATCCTCTTAATTGACAAATGTGTTTAACATATCTTGTCCTCATGTATTTCAGTAATTCTTTATTCTAGTTTATTTTATCTTGGGGATTTTGATGCATAGATTATTCGGAGTGTTGATTGCTGGTCTGCTGGAACAAGTCAAAAGGAAGAGAGCATTCATAATGCTTACTTCTCTCTTATTGAGAAAGCAGAGCACTTCATCTACATAGAGGTCAGTAGTCTACGAAATCTTGGGTTAGTGACAAGCAACCCATGTTGTTTCAGAGGTCTTACTATTATAATACTCTTTTTGTACTCCAAAAACTTCTTCTGTAATGCATTGTGAGTAATATTAGCTCTTCTACTAAATGTGATAATCAGCAATTTGACTGGAAATGCACTGGATGAAGTAATTAAGAAATATAAGTATGATGAAGCATGCAATCTATTCACGTAGGCTTGTAAGATCTCTACTCACCAGCTTTACTATCAAGACATTACTATTACAGCCGCAATGACTCAGGACTGTAAAAACCCCTAATAACTAGCTGCTGATCACATAACTAACCATGCTACAGCTTTTCCGTTTAGTAAATTATCCTAAAAGTTGTACAATGACTAGGTTTTTGTGAGGTTTGGACATGTCATATACCTAGTCTAAAATACCAAGTTAAGTTCCTACTACATGCTTAGATTCAAATCATAATCAGTGATCCTTTGGACTTCAAAAGCCTGGCTATAGGTAACTGCTAAGTTCAATAGCCTGCATTCTTGATCTGATGTCGAGCTATAACCTGGCAAGAATATTGAATATGAACTTTAGTGGTCAACTGATCATATTGCAGGCAAGTTCTCCTCTCAAGCTTGAAAAGCTTAGAAAATCATATACTGATAAATATGAGTTGTAGATTAGCTCCAGTGATCATAGGGGAATAGAAATGTAAATGAGAGAGAGAGGAGGTATTTTAATTATATTTCTCCAGGAGAAGACTGCAGGGTGAGTGAATCTAGTTTATATCGAAGTATAATTTGCCTTGTTTTCATCAATCTTCTTACAGCCAACTTGTACACCTTCATTGCCAATACAATGTGATTTTTCTTTTTTTACAAGCCAGCTTCCATAGCCACTAAGCCTTACATCAAATTCCATCTCAAAAGCAATTCCTTTTCATTTTCACATAATTAAGGGGCTGTCATTGTAACTTTGTAAGTGGACCATGCAACCAACGAACTCAGCAAAGTGGGATACGCAAAAAGCATGTTTACATCAATAAGCACATATAGACTTTTTGGACTTGATTTAAAATAAGAAATAAAAAAGGGAAAAAAGCCTGCACAAAGTTGAAAAGCAATATAAATGATGAAATCTGCAGAAACTAGTTATCCATGAAATTTTTGTATTGCTTATTCGGTAAATAGTTATTAAAATATCGGTTGCATAATATTTGAGAAAAAAACTAACAACTAGAGAATAATTCAAAATATTGATTACTTTTTCATGATTCTACCAGAATCAATTTTTTATATCAGGTCTCTTAGGAGATGATATCATAAAAAATCGTGTTTTGGAAGCCCTGTATAGACGTATTATGCGAGCTCATACAGAAGGGAAATGCTTTAGGGTTATTGTTGTCATACCTCTCCTGCCTGGATTTCAGGTGATGACAAAACTCTCTCTTTGTTCTGCAATATTTTTCATAATTATATGCTTTAACACTAATCTCTCAGGGGGGATTGAGTGATGGTGGAGCTGCAACTGTGAGAGCTCTTGTACACTGGCAACTTAGGACCATTTCTAGGGGACCAAATTCAATATTGCAAAACCTGTATGACCGAATGGGCCTAAAAGCACATGATTATATTTCATTCTATGGTCTCAGAACATATGGTAAACTTCATGATGAAGGCCCTGTTGCAACTAATCAGGTGACGTTTTTCTTTTGAACTTATGCAATTCCTTCCTCACACCGAACTGTTCCTGATTGTTATAAATGAATAATCTGAATATTTTCTATCCACTTGGTTAGCTAAAAGTTCTCTCAACAAAGCTACCTCTCATGAAAAGGTTTTCTGTGAAAGGATCCCTCTCTTAGTATGATGTATACGATTGTTGGATTTCAGTAAACATCTTTGTGTGTCCAGACCAGCCTTTTCCACTACTATTGGCTTTTCAAGATATGATATTTCAATATTGCTGTTTCCAATTTCCTTAACCAAAAAAATATTGTTGTTACTTTCGTGATAGGATGGGATGTAGGTATATCCGAATCATGTCTGTGAAACAGTTATTAAGACTTCATATAAGGAAAACACAAACTTAACTGGCATGATGAAAAGAGCATTACTGATCACTATTTTGAAGGCCAAGACAAGTAGAGTTGAAACATGGGAATAACGCATGGTACTGCAAGTCTTAATTAAAAAAATTTGTACCCGGGCTAATGATCATCAGCTACCAAAATAGTGGTAGATAAAAAGGTTTTTAAGAAGCATCAGATGAGACTTTTTGAACTTGTTAAACTCCACACAGGTATGTTAATAAATTTAATTATTCCTATCAACCACCCTTTGCTGGTCACAAATTCCTTTATTATAGTGGTTAACTTGGCATTGACATTTTATCAGTATTTTTTCATTTAAACATGTTTTGCCATGTTTTCACATGTCCTGACTGTCAAAGTATTTGTGGTTCATAACATATTGTGTCCAGGTCTATCATCCTGAAAGGGAAGGATTGAATTTTATTCTTGTGCACCTTTCTGTCTGCAATTGGTTTTGATGTGGTGGTTAATAGGTCAAGCAAAAGTATGGAAATTATCTATATAGACATATTTAGATGATAGAGTGGAAAGAACACAAAGGTTAGAAGTTTTAATTAAAAATACAAAATCATATTCTTGTTTAAAGAAAAAGAGAACGTGGCAATAAATGAAGGGCTTATTTCAATAAATATTCACCTAAATATTTTACTATGTGAGTGTTTACTACTCAATAAATAAAGATAAAGGCATTGTGAAATAATTAAGATAACATGGTTGAAAGTTGGTACTAAATAAATAAAATTTTGAAAATAAGGGTCCTCAAGGAACGTTATCTAAGCCTTGTCAAACTGATGTTCTCTTAAGATAAGGTATGGTTGACCATCTTACGTACAACAACAACAACCATGCCTTTATCCCAGTGTCATTCTTTAACAATAAATTTACTGCAGATTTATGTGCACAGCAAGTTAATGATAGTTGATGATCGTGCTGCCTTGATTGGATCAGCAAACATAAATGACAGGAGTCTTCTAGGATCAAGGGACTCTGAGGTATTGTATGGTTACACTCATCATTGTTTTGATGTCTCTGGGCCTTTTTTTTTCCCTTGATATCATAATCATTGTTTTGGTAATGGCTATTTGCATTTAGGTCTTTTAGTAATTCAAATGTGATCTAGGTTGAAAATTGGTTGTTGGTGAATGGAAGCTTTCCAATAAAATTTGCCAAGGAAGTTTGAGTTAAGATCTAATGCATACAGATGATATATAAGGCTTAACTTCATAAAATTTACATTGTAGCAAGAGTCTGCATCTGAGATTCAGAGGTTTTATTATGTCCTAAACCAAATGGTGAAGATATATTTGTCTGTGTTGGGAATCAAACAATATTGCATGTATTATTTGCCTATCTTTACTCCCAATCTTCCTGCATTATATGTAATTGGATCTCAACATGGTACATGATGAACCACTGTCTAGGTACTTCGTAAAACATGATGAGCTCCTGTACACCTGATTGGTTTTGTCACGTCTTTATAGTGTCATGTTCTATCCTTGCTTCGTAGTGTCATGTTGTCTTTTTATAATGTCAGGTTCATCTGTACTGCTGTGCTTAGAGGTTAAGACCAGTTAACAATTATTAGCACCATTTTTTCATTCACAACAACTAAAACCATTATATGCAAGAACCATATGATATTATATTTTATGGGATTTTAACATTTGATATAAAAAAATTTATTAATTAAACTGGTGTTACAATATATTATGCTATCAAACAGCTATATTTGCTGTGCTAGTGCATGCCAAAAGCTTCTTCTTCGAAAGGGATCTCCCATTACGGCCTTCCCATGATGATCCTAAAGACATTCTGGTCATGTAGAAATTTTGTTGATGTTGTAATGAAGCATATCCACTCTAAACGATAAGGATATTTTTACTGATACTTGTTTGAGAACATTCCTTGTATACTACATTCTTCTATGTTAATTTTGTTGTTGAAATATAGACATATAACTCAAAATCAATTGACAATGAGTGGCAAAGTCCATATATATATAACCGTAAGTCTAATCCTCACCTTTTCTAATGTAAAACTATTTAAAAACTCTCCTTCACTTGTGACTTCTTTTAAATCCTACAAGTGTCTCTTTTGGACATAAGAGATATGTGACTTAGGCCCAATGGGTCTCTTTTTGGCTTTGATATTATTTTGAAATATGGATATCTAACTCAAATCTAATTGACTTTTAATGAAGAAGTTCATCTATATATAACTACAAGTTCAATCCTCACTTTTTCTAATATTGAACTATTCCAACATCTGTCATTTAACTCTGTGCTATTTTTTTTCTCAGATTGCTATGCTTGTTGAAGACAAGGACTTTGTTGGATCATTGATGAATGGAAAGCCATGGAAAGCTGGGAAATTTTCTTATAGTCTTCGTCTCACCTTATGGTCTGAACACCTTGGTCTTCAAGCTGGAGAGGTCAGCAATTGCACAATTAGCTTTTTTCCTTTATTACTCTTCTACGGCAATTCATTTAAGAATGCAATGTGTATATCTTAAACATTTTCCTCTTATCTGGATTATTAGATGCTAACTCGCTCCCATGGCCTCTTAAGATAGTCAGTGTACCAATCTCATTTATGTACTTATGTTGTGTCTTTCATTTTCTTTTGCAGACTGTCATGCACTTGTTAAAACTAATTGATTTTGTTTAAATATCATGGCTTTACCGTGATATTGTGTATATTTTGCACTTAATATCAACTTGTGGCAGCTGTACTATAGAATACATAGACATTTCACAAGCTACTTGAATCTATCTTTGCCTTCTACCTAACTATTCCTTTACTATTTTTCCTTTTAGATTGATCAAATCATTGACCCTGTCACAAATGGATCGTACAAAGATATTTGGATGGAAACAGCAAAGGTAAATCATTATACCTTAACTAATTTGGTTTTATGGTGTTACGTGATTATCAGAAACTTCTTGAAACATTTCTTGTGAGACTTATTGCTTAAGTTCAGAATATTGTTCATTTTCATTCCAACAAATTACAACACAAAAGAAGAAATCACATGAATGACCCAAAATGTTTTTCGAAAATCATCATACCCTATTAATTAAATCAAATTGATGGGGTATGTTATCCAGATCACCAGATTAGATTGCTATATCTTATAATTTATCTTTTGTTATTAGGGCTTTGTAATTTGTTATCCTATAAGGCAACCGATATCCTCTTGTTAGATAGATATTGAAAGTTTTCTCTTTTAATAATTTTTCTTGTGATTGGGTTGGAGTTTCAGCTTCTTATGATAACAGTCTGTTCTTTCATCTTTAGCATTAGATTGTCATTCAATTTCTTTTGAGGATGGATTCTAGTCCATGTCTATTATCTAGGGATCAATTGTAGTTTTGATTTCATTCCTTTGTCCCCCATTCCAAAGTTTCTGAACTAAAATCGTATAGCACATCCAAAAATCATTATACTTGTTCTTAATGTTTCACTTCGACGCTCTCAGCTAAACTTTTTTGTGTTTGTTTGGCAGGCAAACACCATGATCTATCAAGATGTTTTCGCTTGCAGTCCCAATAATTCTATTACTTCCAGGTATCCTCACATACTTAGCTTGATTCTGGTCCTTTTCGTGAGTAATTAGTTCTTTCCTACTAGATGGTGATTTCTTCTTCCTAACCTCTCATTATCTAATAGAGCCATTGTGCGACAAACAATGTCTTATTGGAAGGAGACACTGGGTCATACTACTATTGATTTGGGTATTGCTCCTGCCATGCTCGAGCCTTGTCAAAATGGAGAAACCAAAGCCACAGATCCTTTAGAGAGATTAAAAGCAGTAAAAGGTCATCTTGTTTGGTTTCCTTTGGAATTCATGTCAGAGGAGGATTTGAGACCAGGATTCATTGAAACTGAGTTCTATGCAACACCTCAAGTTTTCCATTAGGTTTTTCTTTTGATTGATTCTTTCATTTCTTGTTAGCTTCATTTGTATATGAATATTTGTATGGCAAACGAAACCCACCTGTAAATGTTGTATATAACATTCATCATTCAATAGTAATAATAAAAGGTTGTTTTGTAAATAATTATTTAGTTAAGTGATAAAATCTCTATGTGGTTGTACGAGAAATTGGAGATTTAAACCCCACAGACATAGAAAAAATGGATTTGAATAATTTTGAACTTAGGTCTCATGGATGATGGTTGCAAGGAGCAACTACTACGCTATTTGAAAAAATAGTTGCAAAGGGTTGATTTGGTCAATCTTGGACTTCAATTAACATCATAAGGTCCAATTCTAGCCGTTGGATGTGCCATCCTTGATTTGCTGGCTCCGTGTAAATGTACAAATTTTTGTGATCATGTGCACTTCAAAAAAATTATATACAAAATTCTGAATGCATAGTTTTGTGTGTAACCCTGTACAGGTCTAAACACCAAACATGTATATGTAGAAAACATGTACTGTTATTAAAATACATATACAATTTGTATCGATGAAACCTTTGATCTCTTATGGGAAGGAAATGTAAGGTGAATTGCAACTACGTTTGCTGCCGCATTTGCTTGAGAAATCCTCCTTATCACGAGCTAACATGAATAAATAGTTTGATCCAAATTCATATTATTATTTTTTTAGATTTAGGATGATATATGTTCAAGCAATGAGTTCCAAAATAAATAGTTTGATCAAAATTCATACGATTATTTATCTCAACATAGAATGGTATGTTCTAAAACATCGCTTAAGCACTAGGCTCCTAAATAAGTAATTGGGAGAATTAATTAAATGACGCATGCAAGGTTGTACTTTAGTATTAGGGACACGAGGCTTTTCAAACTTAATTCCAAATTCATTCCTTTATATTCAACTTAATGATAGGGACAAAATATGATATTAATGTTTTTAATTTTTTTAATGACTAAAATACCTGTAACAAACTTCAAGTCGTTACCACTCAACCTAGCTACACAATTTCATTTTTCTTTTTTTTCTTTTTATTTCAATTACAATTATGCTAATTATGCAACTAAATCTAAGTACACTCAATAGGAATAAATCTAATAAACAACAAGAAATAAAACTAAACTATAAACTCATTAAAGTCCTTAATGTATGGCAACATGACTCTTTTTATATGTATTAGCAAAACCAACTCTTATCCTACACCTACCAAAAACACCAAAACCAAAGCACACGTGAGTGATTACTCAAATGATCACCCAGCACACACCCCACCTAATCACTCGGCACATCACGCCGACGAAACAAGCATAACTACGCCCCACATAGCAAGCACAGGCATCTCACTTAGATGCCACAACACCAAGTCCAGGCAATCCACAATTACTCGGTAAGTAGCAAAATCTCAAAACTATGTCTTTAAAATCATTCTTTTTTTTTCTTTTTCAAAACCATATGCATGTTTTTTCAAAACCTTTTATGCATGCTTAAGATGACTACTCTTGCCAAATCAAGCCCAAAAGTCACACCAAAGCACATGACCTGATCTCACATGTTTTCTATGTGGATTAAACAACCAGCGGTGCCTAAAGACTCTCTATAACATCCAGAACACTCACAACAATCATAAAGCACAACTACAAAGCCTCTGCTCTGCACAATACGGTCTCCTCCGAATCCAAGCACAATAGTAAAGTCATAGACCCACCACTTCAAAACACAACGCTACACTGACGCAACAGCACGACCTCCTCTAGGCCAAAACTGTTGGATCGGATGGCTCCTCTAGAGGGAGGGGGATGAATAGAGAATTATCAATTTTAGAATTACTTCGACTACTTTTTATAGTTTAATAGAAATTGCATATAATGAATACTATTTAACAAATATAATCAAGCTTAACTACTTATGCAATTATCTAACATACAAGAAGAGGAAGTGAGTAATTGATATAGACAAAGAATTTATAGTGGTTCGGCAATCCCGCCTAGTCCACTCCTCAAGACCCTCTTGAGATTTTTCCCGTATTAAAATAAAATAACGGACTTACTTGTTGG
>JAMKQA010007243.1:0-59048 GCA_024699735.1 Posidonia australis
CAGTGCCTCTGCGCCACCCGAGGCCCTTTGAGGTCTTCTTTCTGGCAGCTTCGTCTGCTGGTGGTGTAATATTTTGGAACTTCCTTTTTTGGGGACTCTGTCTCCTTGCGGTGTAATATCATACTCTATATTTCTTACTGTGCTTTCAAAAGCCGATGAAATACAATTAAACCTTTTACAAAAAAAAAAAATTGCAACTCTGTTTGAAGATTATGGAAATTTACACGTAGTTCATGACGAGGAAGCCTCCCTTATATGTATACACAGGATGTATCCATTCTAATTGCGATAAGATGTTATAAGAAAGGACTTTTCTAATAGCAAAGCACGATTATTTGTATAAAAATCATAATAACTTGCACATCAGTTTGGTGTGCTCCGACGAGAATGAGATGAAAATCACATCACGGATCATAATGTATTAAGTAATAAGAGTTAATAATTTGAAAGCTACGTAAATTTCTAGATGGAAGAAAAATTGGAAACTACATAAATTTTCAGAAAACGTCTTCTCTTACTTCTAGGTTGCAAGAAAAGCTCATCTACTTTTGGAGGATTGCTTCCTCCAAAAGTAGGTGAAATGTTAGAAATCAAGCATGAAAAAATAAAAAGAAGGTTTTGTGGATTATATGTATCATTGTCTCTAATTTTAATGATAACAGCATGTTTTATAACTAATATGTTTTGTAGGAAACATTTATAATCTTGTATGACAATAACATCCAAGTGTGTAATGTCCCCGACACCACAAACTAGTACCAATATTATCCAAAGCAAATATTAGCTAAATAATCGAACAATATTGTAAGAAATTAAAACTAATAGACTATTTACTACAATAAATTTAACAAAAGACTACTACCACTATCCAGGACTTGTAGTACGTGACTATGTGGCTCCAACTATGTGTACTAAAACTGAACTTCAACTTTACAAATTTACACCTATAACAAAACCACGAAGAAAAATGCATAAATGATATCCATTATCATTTAGTATGCGTCCACCAAAAATCTAAACCAAAGATCTCAAAACCATGAACTGGAGCTGTCACCACTAGCTTCCAAAAAACACATAGCTACCACTCATAGCAGCACTAAAACTATACTAGAGAAAAATATCAAAATTTCACAAAACACATTTATAAATCAATTAGGAAATCATTTTCTTAAACCATGTCTTTCAAAATCATAATATTTATTTTCTTTAAATCATATGCATCTTTGGAAATCACTTTATACATTTTCGAGAAGCCAAACTACGACAAAAATCATCTCAAAACCACAACACACACATCCAACATAAAAACCTGTCGTGTCACTCTAGCCACCACAGCCACGCCTGGGTACCCGAAGGACTCGAAATCCTGACTCCACAACACACACACCGCCTAAGTACCCCAAGGACTTGAACTCTGAACCCTGCAGTGTAACCACCACAGTCACAGGAACTCTAACCCTGGATTCTTCTAGTAACACATCTCGGGGACTCAAACCCCCCAACTCCACTAGAAAAACTTAGCAACCACGTCCTCAAACTCACACCCAACCTTTCAAAGGTATCAAACACCCTTGGTCCATCAGTACGATCTTGCGGTTACGTGACTCTGTCCAAAACTATAGAAAATTCTTTTCAAAATCATATGCATTCTTTTCCAAAATCATTTTCAAAACATTTTTATATCACAAATCATCTACAAAATCAAGACTACAATTTAATCCAAGTTAAATCATCAAAACACGGGTCGAAGCCACCACTGCAAAGTATGAAATGACCCCAACAGCGATGGTAGGTCGTGGGACTAACTTGTAGTACCAACCTGTGGGACTAGCCGACGGTAAAAACATGCCAACGGCCCTTTTATAGACAAATTAAACCAGTATCAGAACACAACCCAAAAACGCCAGAAATGGGAACAAGGCGCAAACACACCACAAGTCACAAAAAATCTCACAAAATATACCAAAATGTAGAACTTTAAGTTACCTACCATTTGAAACAAAATCCACAAGAAACTGATGTGTATAACTCAAGATACAAAAATCCGAAGGCGAAGAGGTCAAACAGCCAAAACAATAACTCATCGTCGAAAATTCACTATAAATTCTTTTAAAAATCTTCGAAAATTACGAAATCTCTACTATACCACGAATTCATGCTAATATACACATTTCTATCATTTTCCTTAAACTAGGAATGAAATAGGATTGGTGGGACGTGTACTCTTAATTGCTGGCGAACCCTCTTATTCCCTTCCTCTTCTGGCCAATGACCTCTTCCTCTCCTTCTCCCCCTTGCACTCTCAGGCTCTCTCTCTATCTCTCTCTCTCCCGCTTACTTTCCTGCCTCAACGTAATGCCTGCCCTTCTCTTTTATCACCGTCTTGCCACCAATAGTCGCCTGAAAACACGTGTTGACGACGTTGTAGGGCATGGTGGGTGTAGGGAATGGCGGCAACATGTGAAACACGCATTCTACTGTGCTCTCTCGCCATTTCTTCCCTTCCTAGGTCCTACTCATTCACAGGTCACAACACGTCAAATTACCACACAATACAAAGAGTTAGGGAAAAACTACAACCACAACGAGGAAGATAAACACAAATCCATCATGATTATTTAATAAATATACATATAATTATCGGTAATCGAATTTCAACTTGTCCAGATTACACATAAACGGGAATCAATTCCGGATAAAAGGCTTATATTATTTTTGGATTTCTGGACTGGCAACCCATGGTGATGATACGTGCAGGCATTACATGGGCCCAACCCACAAAGCTAATCTGTGATAGTCACCTGCGACTAGCCTATATTAGTTGTAGATATTACATCCTACCCCTTTAAAAGAATTTCATCTCCAAAATTCGTCTTTAATAAAACAAATGGGAGTACCATAAACAGATTTCCACTTCACACTCCTAGGTAGTCTCCTCTAAGTCATGGTGCTGCCACTGAACTAGTACAAGGAAAATCACTTTATTCCTGAGAACCTATTCCTTCAAGTCAAGAATTTGAACAGCATCCTCTACCATAGTCAGGTCCTCTAGCAACTCCTCTAGTTGCACTGGTATCACCTGGGATGCGTCGGCTAAGTACTTCCTTAACATAGAAACATGAAATATGCTATACACACTATAAAGATGTAGAGACAAATCCAACTTATATGCAACTTCACGAACCCTTTTGGAAATCCTGTAGGGTCCAATGTAACGAGGACTTAGTTTTCCTTACTTGTCAAACCTTGTCACTCATTTAGTTGGTAATATCTTTAGCAAAACGAAGTTTCTTACCTCAAATTCCAAATGTGTCTGTCTCCTATCGACATAACTCTTCTACATGTTCAGTACAACTACCAATCTTTTATGAATTAATTCCACTCTGTCTACGTATTACTACATAATTTTGAGGCACAAAAGTAGACGTTCGCTTACCTCGCTCCAACAAGTGAGTGTTCTACACGGTCTACCATACAAAGCTTCACACGATGCCATCTCAATACTAGAGTGATAACTATTATTGTAGGCAAACTCGATTAATGGCAGGTGTTCCTCCCAACTGCTTTCAAATCTAGAGCACAAACTCTCAACATATCTTCTAGTGTCTGAATGTTCCTTTCAATCTAACCATCTGTTTGAGAAAAGAAGACGATAATGAAATTGAATACAGTGCCAAATGTCTTTTGCAATGCCGTCTAGAATCTTGATGTGAGTCTAGTGTCTTTGTCAAACACGATCGACATAGGAACTCCATGAAGTCGAATTATCTTAGACGCATACACCTCTGCCAGCTATAACAATGAGAAATTCACTCGCATAAACAAGAAATGCACTGATTTTGTGAGTCGATCGACGATTACCCACATTATGTCATTCTTTCTTTTGGTCTTGAGTAATCACATCATAAAGTTCATAGAGACATGCTCCCATTTTCAAATTGAAATGTTCAGAGGTTGCAAAGTTCCTATAGACTTCTGGTACTCATTCTTCACAATCTGGTAGGTTGCATACTTAACTACATGCTCAGCAATCGTTCTCTTCATCTAAGGCTACCAAAAGTTCATTTTCAAATCCTTGTACATATTAGTGTTTCTTAGAGGAATTGTGTATATAGACCGGTGGACTTCTCCAATAGTCTCTGCTTCGCTTCTTCTACCTAAAGCACATACAGGCATAAGTCATACCTCAACCCACCATCAATTCCTACTCCAGAGAAGACTACCTACAACCCTGCAAAACCAAGGTATCTACAGGGGGTGGGGAAGGAAGTGGGGCAGAGAAAGGGGAAAGTGTGTGCTCGAGGGAGGAGGAGAAGGAAGAAGGAAGGGAGAGACGAGTCGCAAGCAGGGAGAAGAGGTGTGCAAATGAAGCCTCTATCATGCACCTCTTATACCCGTGGGAGGAAGGAAGTAGCTACACGTATGCCTAACAACCATGCATGCACACTCACCCACATGTCTCAAGCCAATTGCCAACCACGCCAAGCACAACACAACCACCAAACTCCCAACACGAGGCCAACTGCAAGCCTCACCAATCGACCCACAAACACAGGCCCACACAGTACAGTGCTACCCACGTAGTACCAACCACGGGAGAACAAGTACAAGAACCACACAAACAACAACCAGTCCATGAGGCCCAAGCCCAAAACTACAAAATCACACAAATAGATCTTAGAACAGTAACACCTTTCTAGAAATAAATTCATAAAAATATCAATAATTACAAAATGAATTTATGGGTGTTACAAATATTATAAAGTACAATCTATCTGTTGTCTATTTCAAAGTTTTCTATTTTTATAACCCATCCCATCTATGATAAATAGGATGATGATCATCATCAAAAAAAATTCTTAATAAATCTTTTTGGATAATGTTTAGAACTTTTTCCATCAATCATACAAGGAGAATTAGGATTTAAGTTTCCACAAAGTCCATGAGTCATTGATTTGGAGGTTGTTTCAAAAGCAAGAGGCTCTTCAATAAGATTTAGTATTGTAATAACTGGCACTACATGTAGCCCGTGAATTGGAGTCGATGTTAGGCTTGCGTATGACTACCGTAGATTGATACCGCATTTAGATCAGACCAAAAGATTCAGAACTAATGTAAACCGTGCACTAGGATTAATGTATGGTTGTAATTTGGATGAGTTGTGTATATACAAATGTTTATCATTAAAGGCATGTGTTTAATTATCTTTGTTGTAATTAAGCTTTCTCTGGATCCCTGTACTATGTAGTGTTTTGGCATTTTACAACCTATGTGTGGTGGGGATGTGAAACGAGAGAAATGTCACAGTGCACAGTGGTGCACAGTGGAACACCGCCCGGAGCCACACCTTGTAATGCGCCACCTCTTGCCTTGCCCTGTCGTCGGTCAACCCTAGATTTTGGGAGATTGTCAGTGGCAGGCGGCGAGTATAAATTTTCTAGGCTCAGGAATTGTTTATTAAAGAGTCAGAGACTTATATACAAAATTCCAAGGGCCTGAATGTGATAAAAATGGGATTTTATGTTGATCAATGTAATTAAGGGGTTTATTAGGGTTCAGGATGCAAAATTCATAAAGAAAACTCATTTCTTAAAGTTCTGGGGGCTTAATGCAAAAGATCAGGACTTAAATGTAAAGAAAATTCAATTTTAATGATGATCACTGTAATTTTTAAATCTTTTAGGGTTCAGAATGCAAATTTCACAGAAAAAACTCATTTTAAAAAGTTCCATGGGCCAAATGCAAATTTCCAAGACTCTAGTGCAAGGAAAACATGGTCCTAGAAACCTAAATGTGAGAAAACATACTTGAATGCAATAAAGATGAAAAAATTAAAATGTGCAGGGTATTAGAATGCAAATCTTGCAGAGACAATAAAAGAATTAAAAGTTTTTAAAACTACAGGGACTAAAATACAAAAAAGTAGGACTTCAATTAAATGGAAAAGGACTCAAATGCAATGAACTAAGGACTTAATAATAATAACCTAGAACTATGGGGGCTAGAGGACCACCGGCGTTCTCCCTTCGGCGACCACTCCGGCAATGAACCAGCGGCTGCCCAATGGCAGGGGGAGGTGAGCGGCGGTCCTGGAGGCTGGAGCAAGGCATTGCAGAGGTCCCTAGCATGTCGAAAGAGGCTGGGGTGGCTTGAGGCTCTCCCCCCACCTCGCGCTTCGACGAGGTGTCTGGTTGGTGACGAGGAAGACGACGGCGCAGCGCAGTGCTACTCTGGCGATGGCTAGGCCCGAGCAGAGGTTTGGGAAGCACCAAGGGGGCACGACAAGGCTTTGGGAGGCAACGGCGAGGTCCGGGGATGTCCAAGGCCTCCCACCCACCTCTGCACCGACGGTGATGGCAGTGGCGAGTCGTCTGGGCGCTACGGCGGTCCAAGCGGCGGCGTGGCGGTTCTCCGGGGTTCGTGGGAGGTGCGTGGAGGTTGCATTGACGCTTGGGGGGGGGGCTCCGATGCTTCATCGACGTCGGTCGACGATGGCAAGGCAGCGACGATGGTAGTAGGGCAGTGGCGACGGCGAGGCTGGTTGTGGACGTCGGAGGGGCTCCTCTAGAGCGGAGGGAGACCAAAGAGAAGGAGGAGAGGAGAGGAGGAGGGAGGAGAGGCCCTCGGGGCCACGCTTGAGATCAAGAGGCCTGACGCCTCGCCGGCGATGGGGAACCCATCGCTGGAGGGAGGGGTTGACGGTGCGCAGGAGGCTTCGCTCCGAAGCGACTCGTCCTAGGGAGCCTAAGGGGTTCTACGAGGGTCTACTGAATTGAAATAGAAGGGAAAGGGGGTGTACCTAGCTGGCTGTTCTCGTGGTCTCCGGTGGCGCTCGACGGCGGTGCACTTCGGCGAAGCTCTGGCTAGGGACTCTAGGCTAAGAAAAGGGAGGCTACTCACGTTGGAAAATCAAGTTCGATCTTCTAGTGATTTGGGTGTCGAGAGGGAAGGGTTTTTTGTGCATTGGAGGAGAGGCCTCATCGATGGCTGAGGCTGTTGACGGTGAGGAGTTTTAAACTCCGGTGAAACCCCCCTCCTGCCGTCGATCCTTCTCTTGGATGGCCTCAACACCGTAGGATCGAGGGCTCGACGGAAGAAGAAGGCCCGGAGATCACGGGGTCAAGGATCACACGCTGGAGATCGCGGGATTGACCATCGGAGATCTCGCCGGAGAGGTCGTTGGAAAATGCGGGGGTCGCGCGGAATTATTTTTGGATGTTTTATAAGGTTTTTGATTGAAAGTTTAAATGGGATATTGGGCTTATTTGGGCCTACGAATTGGACTGTGTTTTTAGGGTTTTTTTGTTTTGGGATTTTTATGGGTTTTAGGGTTTTAATTTTAGGTTTTTAATTGGATTTTGTGGGTTTAATTTAATTTCTGATTTTATAATTTAGGGTTTAATTAGTTGGTTCTAAATTAGGGTTTTAATTAGTTTAGGTTTTTGTTTTGAGATTTTAATTAAGATTTTGAGTTTAATTAGGGTTTTCACTTGATTAAATGGATTTTAGTTAATTTTGACTTTTAATTAGGTTTTTTGTGTTTTAATTGTATTTTAAGTGGATTTTATTTGACTTTGACTTGAGTTAGGGTTTTTTTTTAATTAATTGGATTTTAAGTGGATTTTATTTGATTTTGACTTGAATTAGGATTTTTGTTTGATTAAATGGATTTTAAGTATTTTAAATGTGTTTTGTTTGATTTTAATTTTAATTAGGTCAGAGCGGACTAATAGGGGCCTGATTGGGCTAGGGTTTTTGATGGTCGCAACAAGAACATCTTCCAGAGGAGCCTGTTGCCAAGTGACTTTAAAATTGGAATGTCTACAGTATCTAATTTCTCACATAATCATCACATTACGCAAAGTTGCATTATCCCATTGTTAACAAGTTAGCTTCCAAACACAACGTGTGATAAGGCAATGAAAATATAGATTAAAATAAGTTTTCACCATTGTAGGCGACGAAAATTTGTACGGAGATTCCAATTTTCAAATAAATAATTATAAATCCTAAAATAATCAACAAACATTTCCAAATCGATTAAACAACTTCATAAAACTCTATAGTTTTAATTCCTATAATAGATTTCTCAAAATTAATCATGAAGTTTATTTTTTACGTACGTCTATAATAAAAGGAAAATCTGAATATGTTGGGTGGACATTATAAGATTCATAAGGTTATTTCCAAATGAAATTAACTTAATAATTGAACATAAGAAATCACGTATTCTTTCTATGCTAATGTTTCTCAAGAATTCTCTATTTTAGATCCTACTAAATGTTCATAGTCTACGACTAATTTGTGTGTTTTTCTTTCAAGAGATTATTGTGCATTTAAAATAAAATAAAATAAAAAGATAAAAGGTGATTAGTCTACTTTTTTATTTCATTTGTAATGTTAAAAAAAGCTTGGCCTTTTCAAAGTTTCATATGGAAGAGACCAAGGAGAGTCCACTCCCCTCTACTTCCAACTTCTGCATGTATCATGTATTATGATGGAAGAAATTGGTTTTTGTGAACAACAAACCAATATTACTGCTAACAAATGTATAAGATTAAATAAATGTACGTGAATAAAAATGAATATGCCTCAGATTTGCTCACCTTTTAGAATCAGATTGCACTCAAATCTCTTGATGTCTGACTTTTTAGACATGCACATTTCTGACATTGTAAATCTAATTTGAGAAAAGCTTAAAGGTTGCGATTCTAGATTTTTTTTTTTTTATGTATACAATTACCATGACCAACATCATCATAATAGCTGCTGTATCCCTTAAGTGAAAATGAAGTTTGTTATGAGGCTGCATTTTCTTGTTTGGCATCAATTTTCCTCGTTAAAAAGTAGTTCATGTGGTTTCTAACAATCGTTATGTATAAACACATGAATGCTGTAAAGGTAGATTAATTACATAAAGTCTATGCTAATGCCTTAGTAAAGAAATAATTCCATCAATCCTAACTAAGTCATGGAAATAGATAGTACGAATATCATTATGAACTTTGACAGTATCAGGATGTCAGAACTCAAGTAACACTCTCCTACTCCTATCTTCAAATTCAGATATAAAATTGCTAACTATATGGGTCCTAAGAAAGGCAATGATATGGATTGTTGGAAGCTGAAGAAGACAAGTCGTGCAACTGGGATTTGCGTGACACATGGAATTATTCCTCTATATATTACCAACACAACGATCTTAGTGCTTCCCATGACTGTATTACCAACAGTACAGGTCTCCTTTCTTTCCATCCTATTCAGCCCATGCATGGATGCGTGTGGCGAAGATAGGTGGGCGAATGGGATGGCGAAATGGTCTGGCAACGATGAAGAGCAGGGAGGCAATGGAGTGCAGGGACATCTAAAATGAGAGTGAGGAGCAGACATTTGAAATAAGAACGGAGACAACCTTCGTACAGTGGGAGAAGGAGATCCGACAAATGAGACATGGACTAGGCATGGAACTATGGTTCTCGGAATCGATTGGATCGAGAATGTTCGCCCTCTGCAAATCTGTTTTGGCAGATGCTCACATGATCTTTCCCTTTTGCTTACTGATGACATTGTAACATTTATAGTTGTCCTTGCATCTTTTGCAATTTTCCTGTCTTGGATCTTATCGTTCAACTTTTATGTGTGCATGTTCGATTTTTTACGTCAAGATTTTCCTCGTGTAATGTTCATGATTCATCGTCTTCGTCTACTCTTACCCTCTCCTGGTAAGATCGACGCTGTAACCAGAGTGTTGGAATCTGTACAGATTTAAACACGAAACCCACGTGGTAGACAGAATAAAATCACAGAAGTCGTACGATCAATGGTCAGACCATGTATGTCCACGTGGTGCCGATCATGGGCTTTGATGGACCCAAGCCCGGCTGGTAAAACAGATTTCCGTCGACAATATTGAAAACCTACCGATGAGAGGGAAAAGAACAATGTTCTAATGCCGGTTAAGTACATAGATTTTGCACATCAATAAGAAGTTATTTCTCCACCATCAGCTGAAATAATCGGATTGGGGTCAAGAAGCAGCTAGTTGTACTTTAAATTTAGTTAAAATTAAAAATACATTAAACATATTCTACACTATGTTTTTAAAAATTAGGGAAAGATATGTAATTTTTTTAAAATATAAGGACTTAAATGAAATTTTCACAGAAACATATATATCCTTTTATATAAGTAAAAAAACATAAAGACTAAAATGTAAATTCACTTGAAACTAAGATACTCATTGATGCCGGCATCTAAGATAGTCGTTAAACCAACAGTTAAGTTAGCCGTTGGCTAAATAAAATATAAATCGTGTCGTGGCATGTCAAGCATGATCCTGCTTGTGCCAAAAGACAGGCTCAGCTCTGCATGTATCGACACAATGCGATACAACTGTCGGATATTAAGGTCCTACCTTGTCCATACTTTTGGATTATGTCGAGGTCAACACAATTTAGTCCACGTCGTGCTGTGTCGACAACATGGTTTGGACCTAACCTAATTGATATCTTTAACTTTTGACATGTAGCTTCGTTGAGGAAACCACTTTTAAAGTGCATTTCTCTATATTTTAGCTTATGTCATAAGTTAGTAGTACCTTACTTCTAGACATGTAGTTTCTTTCATCATCAACGCTAAATGCAATCTAAGATTGGTTTGATTTTTATACATTGGAGTTTCTCAAAAATCTAGTTTTTCTAAGAGAACATTTAAATCTAGATTCCTACATACCACAATCTTGTTCTGTAGTTTATTTGTGACCTAATTTCTTGATATTCAATAACTAGTTAAAGGATCAAAATATCCACTTCATTTTTTAACCGATAGTAGCGACGATGGCGACACACGACCAACTAGCGACATTCGGCAATCGATCGGTGACCAACAGTGACGGTCGATGGTCAACTTCTATCAATAATGATGGTGTTCGATGGTAGCGCCCAACAATTGATAGTGGCAGAGCAACGATGTCATGTTCATTGAAAATGACATCGGATTAGATTTTGATGTTAATAACAACAATTGTAAATATCAATTGGTTAATTTGTATCATTCAACTCTTGTCAAGTATAATATAATCATTCACTAGAATTAAAATCTTATATTTTAGTCAGAAATTCACTCTTATTAGCTTTTAAAAAAACTAACGGTTTCAAATTTTCATGCTATCTTTAGAAACCAAAGTTTGGACAGAAGGTAGCAATTTAAATAGTGTTTGTTTAAACTTTTAAGAAGAAAGTAACTTCCCACCGGAAACCCAAGATCAAAAGCCGAACGAAATGTCCCTTACAAAGATCCATATACCCATAACTTCACATCGGGCCCATGGCCCATTCTCCAATCTCCTCCCTTTTCTCTCTCTCGCGCGCAATTCCACAATTCTCAGACGCAGCGGCAAGAGAGAAAACGTGACCTTGATAAATCGCAATGGCGGCGAAGGAAAGCTAGGGTTTCTGCGCAATGGCGTCTTCGTACTCCTCCTCCTCTTCCTCTGCTGCTGCTTCTGGTTCGCATTCCTCTTCAGGAGAGCCATCGGCGGATTCCTACATCGGGCGCCTCATTAGCCTCACGTCCAAGTCGGTGATCCGGTACGAGGGCGTCCTCGTCTCCATCAGCTCTCAGGAGTCCACCATTGCGCTCAGGGACGGTACGGTGCTCGTTCTCAAGCTCGTATGAATTGGATGATAAGAAACTCGTGGGAAAATGATGCGATTTCTTCAGGTTCTGTAGCGATTGACTTCTGTTGTTAGCAAGGAAAGTTTGTTTCTTTTTGTGTCGTGATGGTGAGAGTAAGCCGTTGTGTGTCCATTTAAGGTCAAGACGTTTGAGGCTTGGGTTTTCTTTATTGCTGTGGGAAATTTTAGGAGCGTACGAGGAGGTAGGGAGTGGGGTGGTGGGGTAGAGGAGGGTTTAGGATTTCCTTCCTGTGTATGTGCTGATGCTTTTAGTTGACTTGTCAGATTGATACGTGACTATTTGCATGATTGCAGTGAGGTCGTATGGAACCGAAGGACGAAAGATAGATGGTCCGCAAGTTCCTTCAAATGACCAAGTTTATGAGTATTTTCTGTTTCGAGGAAGTGACATTAAGGTTGGTGAAAATGTTGGTTTTGATTTTGAGTAGGAATGGGATATTCATTGTTTGCCAATATGTCTTGAGTTATAATACTACCTGGCTACAATGAGCTTTGTTCTCAGATATACTTGTGTTTGTAACTATTAATGGTAGAGCTTCGTAACCTTACATATGTTCTTACATTGTCCTCCACCATTTTGTACGATAATATTTAACATATTTTGCAACTCCAGATGTCCTTCTTTACTTCTTTATATTTGTGTAAGGTGACTTTAATAATGACCTTTAAATGTAATAAGGTTGAAAACAAGAGGAAACTAGGCAATGAGACAGACATTTTATGAGGATTGAACATTAATGTTATTAAGAGGATTCATTCAGAATTTTGGGGGTAGTCTAAAGATGTTGGATTAGAAAGGATCATTGTTTATGAAAGAAATTTGATGATGAAATGAAGAGGCCCAAACAGTTAATTAAGTAAAAGGTCTGTTGTAAAACTGTACATAATATTATGCTAAAATACTAGAGAAATCACTAGTGAAATTTATGAATAACTTACAGTAAAAATTTAAAGAGAACAATGGCAGCTTAATTCAAAGAATAAAGATATATACCATAATGATTCTAGACAGTGAAAATTGATAGCTATATTTTTCTATATATAAATTCTTTAGTAGGGGAAAAAGGGGAAAAATATAACTTTGTTAAATGCATTGTAAAAGAGAAGTAAATATTCACAAAAAGGATAATTGTATCAAAACAAGGCAATCATGTTACATGGATTAGCTTCAATTAGATATGTGAGGTGATAGATATAACTATGATTAGTAAGGTGAAAGGTGATGTATAAAATACGAAATGACGAAAGTTTTTGGTATGAAAAATTCACATTGACGACATTTTTTTTGTCAAATAGATTGGTAGATTGACAAGACAGTTTTTTTTATCAAGTAGATAGATATGTTGATAACATATTTTTTAGTCAAATAGTTTGGTAGATTGATAAGATAATAACAGCTAAAAGGATTCCTTTGAACGAGGTGAAAGGAAATACTTAACGTCTACATAGCATCATAGTGCCTTTGAATGGTGATGGGTTATCATTTTGGCTGTATTCTGATAAATAAGATTGAGGGGCTAAGTACAAGGTAAGGAGGCGGCCATGCCCAAAGAAGACCTTTGTATGCATGCCCAAGGAAAGGGGAATAAATTCATGTTTTAGGGGTAGAAGGGGTAGGTGAGGACCTAACATATGTCATTAGAAAGAGTGAATAAGGACTTGGATATGTATAATCTAAAAGTGAAACAACCTGAAATAGGGGAAAAATAGAAAAAATTATTTCAAGTTAAGGAGGTAGAGAAAATAAAGAAAGGTTGTGTCACAAGATTGCTTAAAGTTGTTAAGGAACTAAAATATCATCCTAATAAAATGTCCCTGAAAAATTGAAAGATAATAGATCAAGCTTAAATTCAAGGGATTCAATTTTGCTTTGTAAGGTGGCAATTTAAATGCTTATGATAATATTGTTCAATTTCATGATCTTCTTGCTTGTTCACGCAGGATTTGCAAGTAAAGCCTTCCCCTGCACCGAAGCCCTACATTCACAATGATCCTGCCATCATTCGGGTGCCTTTTATGTCTTCATTTAAGACCTGTGCTTTGGCTGATTTGATTTGTTTTCAATGATTTGATCCATTCTACTTTTGTTAATTTTAGTCAAATGACATAATGACATCATCTTCTGGAACTGCTGCTCCAGCTGGCGCTACTCAATCTGATTTGGGCCTTAACATTAATCAATTTGCTCTAGGTCAACCAGGCATCTCAGATACATTGCCAGGACATCAAAGTACATGGAGACTTTAGCTGCACCAATGTATTGGCCAGGATGTTATGGAGGCCTGACTGGTCTACCTCAAACTCATCTACAATCTGATCCATCTCAGTCATCTTCAATACTTTTGGATCCTCATGCATAGACATGGAAATCGGACCGGGTCGGGCTGTGTCGGGCTTGCTGCAACAAACCATGGGCCCGGCACGGCCCATGGCCCGCATGTGGGCCGGGTTTACGGGCCGGGCCATCGGGCCTAAAAAAAATATTTAATAAAAAAATATTTTTTATTAATATATTTTTTTTTGAAATACAAATTTTTTTTTACATTTTTACATAAAAAATACAAAAGATATTTATATCATTTGTTTTACATTTTTTTTCAATTTTTACATTAAGAATTATTCTTTTGGAGAGTTTGTTCTGCCTATTGAAGTTGATGTCGCAACATCGTCTTCTTCTGATTCAGACTTTAAGCGCAAACCTTGAAAACGATCAACTGCATCGTACCAATCTTTTAAGCAGACGGAGGTTTCTACATATTTCTCTGATAATCTACATTTTTTATCATTTAATACTCTTTTTCCTGCAGAATATACAGATTCCGATGTCACAGTTGACGTCGGAATCGTTAGTAAATCTTTTGTCATTTTTGAAACTATAGGAAACTTTTATAGTTTTTATTTATTTTTATTTTTACTAACGATTCCGACGTCAACTGTAGCATTAGAATCTGCATTTTCTGCAGGAAAAAGAGTATTAAATGATAAAAAATGTAGATTACCAGAGAAGTCTGTAGAAACCTCCGTCTATTTAAAAGATTGGTACGATACGGTTGATTGTTTTCAAGGTTTGAGCTTAAAGTCTGAATCAGAAGAAGACGATGATGTGACATCAACTTCAACAGGCAGAACAGACTCCTCAAAAGAATAATTCTTGATGTAAAAATTGAAAAAAAATGTAAAACAAATGATGTAAATATCTTTTGTATTTTTTATGTAAAAATGTAAAAAAAATTTGTATTTCAAAAAAAACATTATTAATAAAAAAATATTTTTTTAAGTCCGATGGAACGGCTCGTCCCATTGGCCCGTAAACCCTGCCCACATGCGGGCCATGGGTAGTGCCGGGCCCATGGTTTGTTGCAGCCGGCCCGGCCCAACCCAGCCCGGTCCAGGCCTGGGCGGGCCGCCAGTTCCATGGGTCGGTCCGATCCGATTTCCATGTCTACTCATGTACCACAAAATCAGTTGATTTATCCGATTGCTAGTGCACATTCAAATGCAAGCTTGCAAAGTTGTACTGAAACTGCAACCTCTTTTTCATTACCATCTTCTAGAAACCTTCCTCAGTTTTCAATTCCTAATCTCACTGGCACACAATTCATTCACGGCTAGGACAATCTGTCTTCTCAACCTCGATCTTTTCTATCTTCTGATTTACTTCCAAGTTCAGCATCTATCAGTATTAGGCCTACCTCAGAACTGATCACTTCAATTCAATTGCCAATGCACTCATCTTGCAATGTGGAATCCACTTCAGGTTCTTTGTCAATGCTTCCGCCTGTGTTGACCCCAGATCAGTTGATCCATATGAGCTCACAAGTCAAGAAATTATATGTTGAGTCCAAAGGTAGAGAAGCATTGTTGCAACTCCATCACAATTGTCATCTTTTTCTTCTTCCACTGCACCGTTATTGCCTCTGCCAGTCTCTTCCAAGCAGGTATGGTATTTTCATCTCATTAAAGTTGTTATGTTCAATTTTTTTAATTCATAATTTCCATTCTGTGCAATTTTTATCTTTTGTCTGTCCAATTGCTTGTTTTGAAACGACACTGTTACTTAATACATGAATTTTACTTTTTTCATGATGTCATATACACTTCCAACTGTTGGTAGTGAAAATCTTATCATCTCTAAAAAACCCAACTGTTGCTAGTGAAAAATTGTGCAATACTATATGCCTTTTTTGTTTCTTCTGTTTCCCACCTTGATATATGCCATTTTGTTGCATGTTTCATATGAATTTTTTCTGTGGTATTGATATTTGTATATTTGAGTTCAAAACAACTGCATTAGAAGATTCCTTATCACCAGGTTTCCTGCATGACACCTCGTTTAGTGCTGTTGTATGGGTAAAAAGAAACCCCCAAGTCACCATATAAAGTATCAACACATAAGAAGTGAGCAAAATGGTAAAAGCTAAGATATAATAAAAAAGTTGAAACTATTGTCAATGATATGTTGAAATTTCTGGTCAGGTTACACATGCACTCTTCATGCTGGCATTGTTACAGAATACTGTCACTCTGCTACTTTGCTTTAAAATAGCAAAGTTGTTTCTGATAGGACTGTTTGAGATTAGAGATATTGCATCTTGCTCTTAGGAGTCACTTGTTGTTTACTGTTCGAATGACAAAATAAGTGATATTATTTTGTCCTCATCTAGATTTCTCTTATTTACCTTATAATAACTTTGGCCAATGAGTCCGTGATCCACACACTGCTCTGGTATTCTGGTTTTTATTATGGCAAAAATTTTGATGCTTATTTTTGGAAATTATGTTACTTTAGTTAGGACATTTCCTTCTACCAGTGTTGTATATATGTAACACATGCAACAATTTGCAACTTTAAATTTTATTTTACCAAAACAATATTTTCCTTTTACTTTAACTCCCAAAAATCCATGTAATTTGACACGTGGATATTAGGTTGCTTGCTCAGCTTACATCACAGTCATTCAAAAAACGTGGTCCTTGGAAATAAGGTTTGATTAAGTAGAAATATTGCATGCAAGCATGGAAAATTTATTGGTTTCATGTTTTTGGCATGTCTATTGCTTATGATGGTCATTTGCCCTTGGCATTTTGTGCTTGTTTTGAGTCTCTGGGGCTTTGGAAGAGGTTTCTGGCTCATATGCCATCAGATCTGGTGTAACTTTTGAATTCCTGCCATTCTTGCATTTCTTTTTTGGTTCATTGACTATAAATCAGTCTCTTTTTGTCGTACAGAAATGCATTTATGATTGTTGAACACTTTTTTTGGTTGCCACCAGGCAATGGATACTTTGTTGAGATTTTCTATCCTTTTTTTGATGCACTCCTCTTTTTACCAATTAATTGTTTAAGCTGGCCTGGCAGCAGGACAATGCCAATGCCAGTTTTGTGAGGCACTAAGGCTAATAAGAAAGTTGTTGTGAACTAACTTGAAGATATTTTGTTTTAGTAGCACTTATATCTTAGTTTTCTGACCATTCCATTTTCTTTCCCGACCACAGCAAACAGCTACACAATATAATGAAGAATTTGACTTTTCTGCTATGAATGAGAAGTTCAACAAAGACGAAGTTTGGGGTTCTCTTGGAAAGGCAAAACAAAGTGGATGGGTGTCTCGTGATGATCCAATTGATGGAAGTTTTGTGGGAGAAGGGGTTTCCAATAATGCTTCAAATTTTGACAGGAAGGTAAGCATTCTATTTTTCATGAAAGTTTCTTAGATATACATCTCTAGCACATAACTACCAGAATGTTTCAGCTAGCAGGTGAAGGTCTTAACTGATTGAAAATCTGTAAGATATCATATGCTGGTCTTTACAGTTTGATGCTCGACTAGAAATGAGCTTTTTGAATGCTACATATTATTTTGCTTTTGCAGCCTGTGTATAATAAGGATGACTTTTTTGATACCCTTTCTTGCAATTCACTTAACCGAGGTGCACGGACTGGCCGGCCAAGGTTCACTGAGAGAATGAGGCGTTACACAGAGGTCTATGATTGTTTATTCCCCTAGTCTGATGTATGCAATACTATATAATATTTTAATTTGAAGTTAGCTGATGCTTTTATTTATTAATCGTTTGATATAAATTTTTGTTGTCTATTTATTGTTCGTTTAATTGACTGTTGTTCCTATACAGACTTTTGGTGATTTTCCTCAAAATCTTCCATCAGGTCGAGGTGCCCGCAGACCTGCTCCAAGTTGGAACACCAGGGCATATCACCATGAAAGAGGATTTGGCTACCATGGCAGTTATAGACGTGGAGTTCATACTTTTTTCTAGCAGATTTCTCAACCTTTTTTTGGTTTGCGTGCACTTAAAGATCTTTCACAATGGTCACTATGTTGTTCACCGAGGGAAAATTCTGATGTTTAGATCCATTTCAGCACCTACCTTATGAGACTTAGCCCTTTCAATCGCCAGAAGAGTTGGTTTGTTACATATTGCTGACTCACACCACCTGTTCTGAGGCTGCCACTAATTGTTTCTGTGTCGCTGTTTAGGGCATGTCTTTGGTATGGAAAGGCCTTTTTCTTCTTTGAATAAGGGGCAGCTTTGTTGCAATTGCATTGTCATGAGAAAATCTTCTGATATACTTGCATATATGGAAGGATATTTGTTCTGGAATACATTCTTTATCATATGATAACTGGTCATCTTTTACCTATGTATTGCTCTGATCTGTTTGAATGTCTTTTCGGTGATGTGGAATACTTGCATGCCAGCTCTTGTTTTTCATATATTGAACTGCATAATATCTGATTTAGTAACCAGTTAATAATGTTAATCACTTGGTTGTCCTATTCAAACTCGTTTCTGCTTTGATAGGCTTCTATATTATTTTCTGTCAGGATTGTTTTCTTCCTGTCTATAATTAGATGAACTGATGAATGCACAGAATTCAGTTTCGAGTCCTATTCAAACTTGTTTCTGCTTTGATGAGCTTCTATATTATTTTCTGCTAGGATTTTCTTCCTTTCTATAGTAAGATGAGCTGACGAGAGCACAGAATTCAGTTGCTAGACCCTCAAACCTGTATTTTGATCTACGACTATTACAGTTACTTTTCCTTGTTATAGTTACAATACAGGAGTAGGCCAACGTAGACCCTTGATCTAATGCCATTCTTTACCATTTTAAGAATGCTATTTGTTTTTGACAGTGGCCGTTGTTCTAATCCTGTAAATGTAATTGTAGTCTGCATGAAATACTTCTCTTCTCAAAAAATTCTTTTGAACTTTCGTCTAGTCTTTGCCACCATGCATTTGATTTCCTTTAAAGAATTGTCTCTGGTTTGTTTT
This sequence comes from Posidonia australis, assembly GCA_024699735.1. Lineage (NCBI taxonomy): Eukaryota > Viridiplantae > Streptophyta > Magnoliopsida > Alismatales > Posidoniaceae > Posidonia > Posidonia australis. The sequence goes on from JAMKQA010007243.1 coordinate 18,994, forward strand.
GTTCGTCTGATAGCGTGCCAGGCGAAGCCTTCTTTGTTGTGAATGTCAAACCTAGTGTGGAGATGATGACAAGGATTACAAGCACAGCTGTGCCAGCATAGATGCCAGGTTTGACTATGTAACATTTGCCGTCAAGCCACCCTCTTCCATCAGGTTGGCCACTGTTCATGTTGGTGGCTGTGCTGAGAAGTGTCACTGCCAAACCAAAGCTTGCCCTGTATCGAGCAATGGAAATTTGAAGATACCAGTTGCATTGAAATATCTATTTTATTTCGAGCTTGGTTCAAGTTTGAATTCATTACAGACAACAATAGAAACAAATATGTGCAGAAAATGGTTCAGTAGAGATCAGTCCAAACAGAAAGCTACACGTGGTGGTTTTGCTGGATTTGTAAGAATGAAAACATAGAAAAAGTTATTGCATATGGTTCAAAAGAGAGGAAGCATTTGACAAGGGCCTACCAGGATACTACCAGCAACGTGATGGTCGTAACAAATGCCTTCTTGCTGCCGGTTTTCTTGTCCCTTGCAAACAACTTGTTTCCAGCCACCGAAGTTCCTATGATCTGAGCAGCAGAAAGACTTAACAAAGCAGTGATTCCGAGTCCAAATGCTGAGGTCTGTGGCAGTGAGCAGTGACTACCATCGTTGTTCATGTCCTTAGCCTTCACAAAAGATAAAATGAGATTATTACATGCTTCAGCAAAAGAAATTTTATGTTTAGAAGAGAGCTTCAATTGGTGCTTGAATCTTTGATGTAAATTGTTACCTTTGCCTTCTTGAATTCGGCAGTGATGCAGCACGAGAAGGAAATGAAACCAAACAGGACGATCATGCAGCTGACGACTTGTTTCTGTTTTTCCATCTGCATTCTGCAGAGAATTTCCAATTGGAATCAGAAGATCTCCAAAGGGCAAATCCTCCACCACCACAACAAAAAGCAAGTTTCCAAGTCTCAACCACGGTATTGCCTTGGCATTTGTGTTAAGAATGTTTGTCCTTCATCTGACTTTGGATGCAAGGACCTCGTTGCTTGATGAGCTGGGAAGCTCAGTTTGCATGTTGTCTAGGGAAAAGAATAAGAATACTATATTGGAAAGTTGTGATTCGGTCAACTTCAATCTGCCATGACTACCATGATATATTCCAAATATTTACGGAGATATAAAAGAAGAGAAGATGAGGTGCGTACAAGTTGTGTTTTCTTTTTGAAATAGAAGCCGATGGGCTACTGCCTACTGGTGGGGCTTTTATTTAGTGGAAGTTCTTGTGGTGAAGCTGCTATCTCACTATAAGAAATGAAGACTCTAATTTTCTCTCTAGGAGGATGCCTGAAGCCATTGGTTAGGGCATCTTACGATATGCCATTACTGGGTGTCGATCATGTAGAAATGGGAATTAGGGAAGAATATAGAGTTTATTATTGATTGAATAGATAGTTTAGTATATGTACATCAGTATATATAGTGCCAAAGGAGTCGGTTTAGTTACTTAGAAAATACAATAGCTGTTATAGCAAAACAATTGTATACAAGTACAGTATGGGACATTATATACATATTCATGTTTCTTTACACTCTCCCTTAAGTTGAAAAATAGATGTCAATTATTCCCTGCTTATGCACTAAGAATTGAAAGTGAGTTGTACCAAGCAACTTGGTAAAAATATCAGCTAATTGATGAGTTGAAGATACTTAAGCTATTCTAATAAAACTAGATCGAATCTTCTCTTGCATGAGGTGACAATCAAGATAAGTGTGCTTGGTCTTCCTGTGATAAATTGGATTTGAAGCAATGTGCAATGTAGCTAGATTATCACAATATAGATTTTCTAGAACTACAACAGTAATGTTAAAATGATTTAGTAGATAGCTTAACCAAGTAATTTCACAACTTGTAATAAACATAGCTTTGTGTTTCACTTCTACTAAACTTGTGGAAACAACAATTTGTTTCTTGGACTCCCATGAAACAAGAGAAGATCCAAGAAACTAGTCTTATGGTTGCGCAAGCAGCTCAGTGAGTAAGCATGAAACTGTAATGAACGAGTTTTATCGTAAAAAAGACCTTAAGCTGGATTGCTCTTGATGTATTTAAGGACCCTTAAGGCAGAAGAATAATGTGTCTTAGTCGGAGAATGCATATATTGACTATGCACTTGAACTAAATATAATATGTTAGGTTTAGATATTGTCAAGTATAGCAAACGACCAACAAGTCCTCAATATGCAAAAGGATCTTTTATAACAAGTCCTCAAGTATAGCAAACTTCAAGTTTTGCCCCATTGGTGTTGAGGTAGCTTTAGCATCAAGTAGGCTTACATCTTTAAGAATATTTAACGTATACTTTCTTTGAGAAATGTAAATTACTTTAAATCTTGTTTGGAACTTTCTAAATGCAGAAGTCAGATTTTAAGTTTTTTTTAAAAATTAGCTTTTAGAAGTTTTTGTAGAAGTTAAATTTTAAGGTCTATTTAAAAATTTTGTTTAACAAATAAAAATTTATTGGTACAAGTTAGATTCTACCAGAAGATAAAATACATATTTACTCCTTGTAAACTTTTAGCCTCTCCCTTTCTTTCTTTTTAAGTAATTTATCAAAAATAATAAGACTAATATTGTAATTATATACTTTATTATCTAACTTCTATCAGAAATCCAATCAACTTCTAGAAAATCATGAATTTATACATGGTTTCCTTTATCTAGAAGATGTGACTTCTGTAAGAAGTGAAAGAGCTAGATTCTCTTTCGAATTGCTACTGTGGTTTTCCATGGTTTGTTAAAAGGTAATCACCCAAAAGTCATCTAGAAGTAGTTTCAAACAGGATCTTAGTAGATCTAGAAACCTCAATTCCTAGAAAACATTTAAGTGGCCCCAAATCTTTTAGATGAAACCGAGAATAAAAAAATTCCAGACACTAATAGCCATCTCATCATTTCCTGATATAATTATATCATTTATGTACACCAAGACAACTATAAGGGAATCACCAATTAACCTTGTGAGTAAACAAAGAGTAATCTACTTTAGAACTAAGGATAATTTAGCAAAGCAATTGTGAGATGCTTGTTTAAGTCCATAAAGAGATATCTTAAGTAAACTGACCTTCTCTCCCTTCTTCAAATTACCTGGAGGAGGTGTCATGCAAATGTTTTCATCTAAATCATCATGCAAAAAAGCATTGTTCATGTCCAACATAACCACTAGGGCGAAAGTTTCATTATGGTCAAAATCTTCTAATTATGTATATCCTTATGTAACAAGTCTGGCCTTATAACTTTCTATAGCACCATTTGCCTTGTATTTGATATTGGTTTGAAGAACTTGTTAATGATTGGACGATAGAATTGATTTAGAGGTCTAGTGGATCTTTTAATAGAAGATTGTTGACTTGAAAGATCAGAAGACTATTGAATAGGCTGGGTAGAAGACTGACTTGAATCAGAAACAACTACAATAGCAGGCTCAAAATGTGGAATTGAAGTAGAATAAGAAAGATTGAACTCTGGCATCTCTTATTCACTCCATCTATTTGAGGGCTGAGGGGGACTTCCTTTCCTAGATGTCCACTGCTAATTCTAATTTCTCTGTTAAGTCATGCTACAATATCTTAAATGATGGTGGACTTAGATTCCCCTTCTTGGAGCACATCTGGCACAGTTGGGGTCCGTTAAAAGTCAAATTGTTCTCTTGGTTGGTACTGCATAATAAGAATTTGACTAAAGAAAATTTAGCCAGAAGAAGGTGGGCTGGATCTTAAAACTGTATATTTTGTGACTCGCACATTGAATCTAATATTCACTTATTTCTTAACTGTACCTATATACGACAGATCTGGCGTTTTTTCTTAACTTCGAATATATATCCTGGTTATTATTGTATTGCAGATTTACTCTCATATAAACCTGTTCTTAGATTTCCCTTAAATAATCGTGGTTGGACTGTATTACTTCAAATCATCCTCTAGTTGACTTGGAAAGAGAGAAATTGCAGAATTTTCAGAAGCTATTGTAAATCTTACTTTTTTACTTTATCGGATATCATTGCCCTAATGACTCTATAGATAGAATCTCTCGTTTCAGGGTTTGAGAAGGATGCATTGCTGAGCTCAATATCTTCTATGTCTACCTCATGGACTGCGAACTAAGCCTCCAATCCTGCTATCCCCAGGGGATCTTTGAAGGCCTCTCACCCTTAACCCTCGGTCGTAGACATGCATGACCTTTCCTTTGGCAATGATATGGGACAGTGAACATCCTGTTATACCTTAAAGTATTGGAATATCTGGTTTTTTGCATGTACTTATTAAGGCATAAACATTGTCATGCTTACATTACCATTCTGTTTACAGTTTTATACCATTTTAGACATATGATTCCCTTGGTTGAATTTTTTCATCAATGGGATTAAATTAATATAACTTACCGATATCAAAAAAAAAAAGTAGAATAAGAAAGATCAAAAATATTTTGAGCAGGATAATAAGGAAAATTTGAATCTGAAGAGATAGAAACAAGAAGATTTGCAAAAGGCAACGTAGTTTCATAGAAGATAACATCCCGACAAATAAAAATTCTTTTCGTACGCAAGTCAAAAACTTTGTATGCTTTTTGACTACATGAATCGTCTAAGAAAATACATTTGATTGCCCTTGGAACAAACTTATTTACTGAATTTATGACAGTAGCAAAGCTTAGAAAACCAAATGTTCTTAAATGACCATACGGAGACCTGTGAAACAGAACCTCAAATGGAGATTTATTAGATAGCAAAGGTGAAGGAATTCTATTTATGAGGTAAACAGCTGGAAGAACACAATCTATTCCCAAAACGAAATAGGTAAAGAGCTCTTGCTACTTGAAGAATGTGAGATGATCCATATTTTTGTTGTGATATGTATGGCAGCAAAATAATTTGACCTGTATTTTCTCTAACCTTCTTCCGTCGGTTGAACTTGACAGTACACACTCCACACCATCAGCAATATTTCTTAGACCTCCGGAGCACCTCCAGCACAGACTGGGCAGTGCAGTACGCAGTCGCCATGACTGTCACCATCGGATTCACCCCTAGCGCCGTCGGGAAGACGCTCGAGTCCGCGACGAATAACCTCTCCACCTCCCACGTCTCTCCTCTCATGTCCACGACCGACGTCCCCTCCTCCACCCCCATCCGACAGCTCCCCATCTGATGCGCCGAGCACACGGGCGTCGACAGGTCCCTCAGCCCTCTCCCGCCCACTTCTTTCACGAACCTCTGGAACTCATGCGAGCTCGCCTTCTTCACGGCCAACCTGTCCCCCATGCAGTGCTGGGTCCCGACCTCCGTCGCCCCCGCCGCCGCCATCACGTGGAGGATCTTCTCGACGCCGTTTTTCAGGCTGTCCTCGTCGTGGGGGGAGATGGTGTAGGAGAGGGACCCGTCCGGGTTGACGGTGCCGGAACCCTTGTCGCGCGCGAGGGCGAAGATGTGGGCGGTGTGGGAGAAACGTGTCATGCGGTGCCTGAAGTCGGAGGAGGAGAGCCATGGAGTTACGACGGAGAACATTCCCGGGTGGAGGGACGGGGTTTGGAGTAGAGCGCCGTAGCCGGTGGTGGCGGTGTTCGATGCGACGGTCGACATTGCTGTCATGATGCCGCCTTCGTAGCTCTTCTTGGTCTTCTTCTTCTTCTTCCCCGGAGGTGGTGGATTTGGAAATGTGCCCCATACCATTACAACAGGGTGCAGGTGGAGGTTTCTTCCTATGTTCCTGCAAGTTGTAGGAAGCAATTAATGCCAATTAATTGACGCACTTATTTAAACTTAGGGTATGTTTAACAGTAATAAATGGCATGTTCCACTAATTTTATGGTCACTTATTTCTCTTCAGTGCATGCTATCATGAAATATTATATGATGTCCTCAAACTTATGGTTTGTGTTATGCAGGCATTGAGTAAGAAACATTCAATCATAATCATGAGATATGAATTATTTTGTGTCGTATAAAATTACACTTGATGCACAAATTTGGTTAACAATCTTATAGCTAAATCCTGCAAGATTTATATAGACCTGACCATCTAAGTTGATAATTAATTTTGTAGGAATTCTAGTTATTAATGTAAGATGAATCATCCAGTAAGTCTAGATAATCTAACTCGATTTAAGACCCATGTTATCCTAATAATCTAACTGTCATATTTCTAATCTAAATCACCTGATTTAGTATGGATTATGAGATGATCCATATACTTGGAACTTAGGGTTTGCATCATGCATTGAAGAAGATATAATTAACCATTTGTCCAACCAACCAATTAACCATATATCGTAGTTGTAGATGTTAAAAGTTGTTCGCCGTTTCATAATTAATACACAACTTCTATTCACATGTGATACTTAAATTTTGATAATTTATAAATTTTTACTATTAAAATAGGATTTTGACATGGTTGTCGAAAGCTTGATACCTGTTTCTTAGACCGCTCTTCCTCAGCAACACCGGCGTCCCCAAAGCGCCACAAGCAACCACAGTCACCTTCGACTCCACCGTGTAGCTCCCACCCTCGTACTCAAACACCACCCCTTTCGCCACAGTCCTCCGGCGACCCTTCTCCTTCTCCTGCAAAACCCTAACAGCCCTACACCCTGGTAGAACCACCCCATTCCCGGACTCCGCCATATCGGCAAGCCAAGTCTCCGTCGTACCCTTCTTCCTCCCATCCTTACACCCGAAACAACACCACCCACAGTCATGGTCCGTCGTGCAGTTCCTCGGTATGTTACACACGGGGTACCCAAGCTCCTCGCACCCACGTCGGAGCACTTCGTTACTCAACCCCTCGCTGTCGTCGACCGTAGCCTGGACTCCCATCCTCTCGCACACGACGTCCAACGCCTCCCTGTACGCGTCGCTTCCGAACAGCTCCAGCTCGTAATCGTTGCACCACTCGTTGATCACGTTGTCTGGAGTACGGATGGAAGCCGACCAGTTCACGGTCGAGCCTCCGCCGACGGTGGACCCTGCAAGTACGATGACGCCAAGGTCACTGGTGGAGAGGAGGCCGCTTCCTTCGTACATGGAATCCATGGCTTCGCCCTCGAGGAGAGTGAGGTTGGTCCTTGCCGTGTAGCCACCCTTCTCGAGGACGACCACCTTGTGGCCGGCTTTCGCAAGGACACCAGCCACAACGCCTCCGGAGAGGGAGATTCCACGGCCGCGGAGGGCGGCGGAGATGGCGTCCTTTGGGTGGTGGAGGTGGACGACTGCGTCATGGAGTGGGCCAGATCCGGTTGTGGGATCCGAGTAGGGTGTGTTTTGGTCTGTTGTCGGATTTTTTGTGGTTGTATCTCTGATCTTTTGCTTTTGTTGTGTGAGCTCCGGATCTGGACCGCAGTAATCTATTGCTTTCCATGTCGGATTCTGGTTTTTCTCGTCAACCTGTAGTTCCAAAAGAACAAAAAAATAGGGCAAACAAAAACCTTTTACCAAAGCACAGACGAAACAAGAAAAATTGGTATTCAGGTGATGAAGAGAAACACTTTTTCAGTCTTGTTGTGTTTCGAAACTTTTGTTTGGATACCCTCACCACCAATTTACACAAGTACTCCAATATATTAGGTGATGAAATTTAAACATGCTATGTAAATCTATCAACAAGTGTACAATTGAATTATGTTAGCAGCGTAGAATACTAATGGAAATATATTTCTGTTTGTTTCCAATGACAAATACAAATACTAGAAATTTAATCAAACGGTAAAATAAATTACTTTGATTTCTTTTTTTTTGGGTTTTTCTTTGACTAATATTTTCTATTTCTTTTTGTTTTCAAGGTACAAACAGATCCTTAATATCGATTCATTGACTTCTAACTGTACTAAAATTAAAATTAAGGAACAAACTATTAGGTTGATGGTTTGATTTAGTGGCTTCCACTTCTATTATGGTCATCTATTTTCTTCCTTCTTTACTTCTTAGAGTGACTTGATTATGTTACCTTCAATCAACCCCCCTTTTTTTCCCACATATTGCTTGTAGGAATGCCGGTTACTACGAGACACCATGAATGACACCACACAGCTAATATTATCTCAACTTCGGAGTTAAGATTAGATGACAGCCAACTGTTATAATATGATTCCATGTCAAAATCTTCATAAGAGTTCATTTACAGTACAACAATCCTCCAATTATGTATATATAATGTGGACATGTTTTTTAGCAATATCCTGACAAGGTAGTAAACAAAGACAGGACTTGTACCAAGCTTTAAAATGGCTACGTATCAGATGCACATTAAAGAAAATTTTCAGTAACCACATTTTCCTTCCCAAGCACAAGATAAGGAGCGAAGAAAAGAAACATTCAAGGTTCAACGTCCTAGTTCAGTTTTAAAAAAAAACATCCTATTTCCACTCCTTTGTTAACAAACCAAGAACTATATGAGGGACAACCAGAGATGCATGCATGATGTTAAAAACCGTCAACATTCATATATTGTTTGCTCCTACAAACCTGCATGAATCAACTCATTAATAAAAAAAAAGTAAATTTTATATAAACCTCTCACTTTTCCATTTATTACAAACAATCTTTCACTTTTGAAAAAACAATATGAAATCCTTTTATTTTCAATTTATTATAAAAACACCTATTGGATTAGATTCCGTTAGTTTTCCACTAATGACGTTAGTTATTGACATTAATATTCTTAAGTTAAATTTTTGGATAATCCCTTTTGATCATTTAAACTAGTAACTATATAAAATCTTTTTAAATCACCCCCCCTACATTTTGTAATAACCTATCCAACGTCGTTGCCTCCCCTACTACTACCACTACTGTTTCCACTACCATTGTCATCGCCGTCGTCTCTTCCATTGCCACCATCTTCACCTCCACTGCCATCACCATTGACATTGTCGTCATCGCGTTGATGGATGCGTCGAAGGTGGAGGCAAAGGAGAACAGTAGGGTTTGAGTTGGTTTATGACAAAAGAAGGGTAAATGGGTTATTTTACGATTTTGGGTTAGTAGTTAACTATAGTTACAATCCTAAACCACCATTTGACTACCAATCAACTACCATTAAGGGTGTTTTTATAATAGAATGAAAATAAAGGGTTTGACATTGATTTTTAAAAACTGAGGGATCGATTTGTATAAAGTTGAAAAGTCAAGGATTTATATAAATATATAGCAGTTTCTATCACCAACCTGAGTGAAATAGAAAAGGACAACGAGGAACTTGAGGCCCTTGAAAAGGAGCCGATACAGGAAGAAGTTGCTATGCGACAGAGACAGCAGTATCTCTTCTCTCCGGCGAGGCTCAACCGCCTTGAACCGCCGGAAGTAAGGGAACTGGCGCGAGAGGCTCCTTGCCCCGCAGATCGCGACGGTGCCATACCACGTCGAGAGAAGCCAAAGGCCCAGCTTGAGCAATCCCACCATGGGGTGCTGTAGCTTCCCAGACATGTACCGACCCAGCTGAACAAAAACAAGAAACACAATAATCATCATAATTTGTTAATTACCTTCGACACCATGTACTTCGTGTACTGGTACTGTTTAACTAATTACGGTGTCCGGAGTTCCCATCATCGAAGCGGACGTGCCGTAGAAGACTTGGGTGGCCTTGTCGACGTCGAGTGGGAGGCTGATGGATGGGAGGAGGGTGTCTGCGACGGCAGTGAGCGATTCCATCTGCCGGGAGGAGAGACGGTTGGTAATCGTAGGAGTCGATGGTTGTGGTGAGTGGTGATGTCCATTTAAGGTCTTGAGTTCATGGAAGACGTCGGTGGCCTTGCCGGAGGCCGGCGGCATTGCTTTCTCGTCGTGGTAGATTTCCATGGCGGGAGTGAAGTGATGGGAGCTGAGAATAGGGAGTTCAAGTTTGATGAGTGGTGTTGGAGGTCTCATGGATATATGTACTGTCTCGGATGCATCTTCCATCGAAATTTCGCTAAATCAAAACCATCCATTATTACGTCACGGATCTTAAAAATCCAATAATATTATAAACCACCTTTTATTAAACCCACCGGTATTTCAAATTTCAAAATAAAAATTAAAAAAACAGTTACACCTACTAACTGCACTCCTGTTATCTGTCACAAACCTTAAAAGCAAAACCCAAAATATCAAGATCCTCATCGCCCATTCCCACAACACGCATCCTGTTAGAATTTAAAAATGATATTTTAATAATGTCATGTGAGTTACGAGTTGATTTAAATCTAAGATGTTTAAAAAAACTTAAAAATATTTTATGATTCAAGATATTTATAGTCAATGTTGTTTGAATTAATAAATTTGCTGTTTGGAGATATTTTGGTTTGTTATTGTTTTTATGGAATAATTTTTAGTGATATACAATAAATATTTATTCAAAAAATTCGTTCCAAACAGTAACAAACGTTTGTTGGGCAACAGCATAGAACAAAAATAGACGTCTACTACAGACGACCATTGAGACATATTTTCAATACAGTAGATTTTCAAACGTCCACTGCACACTATAGATGTCAATATGAGATATTTTAGTGACCATTTTTTCACAGGTTTATATAAAGATATCTAAGGCTTTTGAAAAAAAAAAAAAAACCTCTCTACACTTTCTAACATCTTCAAGTTTTTCTAGAACAAATAAACTTCATTTTATCACTTGATTTTCATTTTATCAATCGTTTGTTAGAGAAAGTATGCGTACTTCTCTACTCTTCTAAAGAAGAAGAGTAATGAAACTTCACCAAGCGATAGTACGTTGAGACTAGAATGGGACGAAATCTAAATTAATATAAATCTCTATGTATTTTTGTATGAACGATCTCTGTGATGAATATTTCCAATATACCTTTCTCTCTCTCTTTCTCTCTCTCTCTCTCTCCCTCCCTTTATTGTTTTGTAGCGAGAAGTTCATTAGTGGGAAGGGATCATTATTAGCCATGCATTAAGGAGGTTGTCGGTGGGATGGAGGAGATTGTTGGGGCTTCCAAAACACTGTAGAAAGATTCCTTGGATAAAACAATAAAATTTAAAAAATAAATTTACAATTAGTAACACTAAATAAAATAAAATAGTATGAAATTAAAATAAAAAAATAGTACGAAAAATAAAAAAACAACTTGATACAAGAAATTAGTAAATTAATAATTAGTAACACTAAACAAAATAAAATAATATGAAACTAATGCTAAAATAGTATAAAACTAAAACTAAATAAAAATAGTATGAAAAATAAAAACAAGATCATGATAAAGGATATTAATAAATTTACATTAGTTATAGAAATTCATTATGATCTATCTAATAAATATTCAAATGGTTATATTTTGATTTGTGGCCACTGATTAAAATTCAACTATCATTTTCTTTTGCAACAAATCAACCAACAATGAGCCAGCATGATGGAAATCATATATTTATGAATAGGAATCCAAGGTGCAATAAAACAAAAAACAACTTCCTTGTTATTCTTTGGGAAAAAAAGTTTCAACGTGATCTTTGTATTTCAATCCAAATCCGAAAATTGACAATTTATCCACATCAAATTTTTGAAAAACAAAGTTTAAAATATTAACCGAAAGGGATGGAAACCAAATCGAGCCAAAACCACCAATCCACTATAGTTGTTTTAATATTAGCCAATAGATACAAATCTATTGGTTCGTATGAATTTTACCTTATTTTAACTAATATGAGGTAACATGCAATAGAAGTCTATCTTTTACACACACATACATACTCACACGAAAAATAATATCAACTAAGTGAACCTTGAAGCTATGAACTTAAAAAAAAACAACTCAAGTCCCTCTAGGGGGCCACATGAAAGTGATAGATGAGAGGTAAATCGTATTTTATCACTCATGTAAATACATAGTGAGACGGTGGATTGTGGATCTAATACTACTAGAAAAATAGAAAATCGTGAAGACAGATGTCATTGCTAAATTCTTGCTATTGACCTTTGAGAGGACATCGTAAGAACAAAAAGTTCTCACAGTAAGTCTAATCACTAGAGCACATTTGTAAGGAAATTTCTTTAAAACGTGCATGTAAATTTTTTTACGAAGACTTAACGAAAACACAATGTCCTCACAAAATCCTTACTATTTGTTGAAATCTCCTTACAATTTATATACTTTGTTCTTACAAAATTAAAAAAAATATTAAAAATTGTGAAGACATCTTTAGAATTAGTAGCTTTTATTCAGTAGACATCCTTTAGAGATCACTTATACGGAACATGTGACTTTTATTTTGTAGCTAAAAAAGGAAAAGAACAAATAAAAATCGAAAGAATGGTATACATGTATGTGATCATGAATAGAGAGATGAATGAATGGATCACAGAAAAGAAGAAATTATTTATTTATTTATTACCTGAGCCATCACTACTACTACACAGTGATATGGCAAGGATTTGATTTTTGTAGAGATGTGGGGAGGGGTGGGAATTGGATAGAGGAAAAAAGGAAAAGAGGAAAAATGTCCACGTGTCTTTGTTTTTTTCACAATGATATAATAAGGATATATTTTCGTTAAGTCCTCATGAAAAATTTACGAGAACATATCCTCATAGTGTTCTCACTAGTTGTCTTTGTTAAATCTAGAAATTTTAATAATACAGTATATATTAGGACTGCTAAGTAATGACCACCATAGTATTTCCATTTTCTCAAATGCAAAGAGAAAACGAAAATCACGTTCTTGAATTTTATTTTAGTGGAGTATTTATAAGGAGGGCCACAAATAATAGATCTCCTCTTCATTTCACTAACAAATAGAAGAAGAAAAATCGCTCTTGTGCTGTGAAAAACCTTAGTCGTCGCTCCTGTGCTCTTCTCCATCACGTCACTTCCTTCGACTGGGTTGCCTTCAAGGTGCGGCTTTTGGAGGAGGATGAACCTCCTGTCGCTTTGATCCGTAAAAAGCTTCGCCGATCGGCGAGGCCCAGCCCCCCCGCCTACACCTTCTCACTCACAGGTAAGTCGATCTGGGAAGAACCCCTCTTCCCTCCCTCTTCCTATTGGGGTAAAAAACGCCTCCACGGCTAATCACCCCCTTTTTTGGAAGCCAAGCTCTAGTTCTCGGCTTCCTCATTGGGATCTGCCCTTACTGAGGTGATCCTCGCATTTTTTCTTTGAACTCAGTTCTCTGATGCTGTTATTTTACGATAGCTCTTTGTCTCACATTCCCTCTGTGCATAATATTGCTATGACTGTGGATTGTTTTATGTATATCAAAGAGATATCTTTTAACTAGTTAAATTGTTTGGATCATTGCCATCTGTATTCAGATCTGGTTTTTCTTTTCATAAATCAGAGAAATCTCCCTTTCTCTGTTTCATTTTTTGAGGCCTCTACTCCCAACCATTTCGCCGTCGTACCTTCGACTGAGGCTCCGTCCCCAGCTCACTTCGGCGAACTTGTTCCTCGCAAGGTCATTATGGATCGGCCCTAGAAAATTTTTCCTCTCCTTTTGATCCCACGATTAGTCCCGCATCGTCGGCCGGTGGTTTCCCTCCTGTGGGTGACCGCCGAACAATCCTTCCCTTCGCCTCCTCGAGGGAGACGACAGGTCAGCGGTCTTCTCGAGACTCTGACAATTCCACTATCTCCTCAGAGTCTGCCTCGAGCTCTGTATGGGATTTCTCTCTTTTTCAATTACTGTTCCACCAGCGGGATTACATTAATATCCCCCCTAATTACGCACAGGCTCAGAACTTATCTGACTCTTCTCTTCAGTCGTGCTTTACTAAAGAGCTCATTAATATGCATCTTAGAGATAATAACGAGGCTGATTCGGTTTACTTTGGTAGTAACCCCGTATCTTGCGCTCAAGAGGGTCAATACCATCACATTAATGCCTTTGGGGAGTTTTCTGACAGCGTCGATTCGAATCGCCGTCCTGTCCCGTCCAGCATTTATAGCCAAGCGGTAACGTGTGCAGACCCTCAACTTTCTCCTCCTTTTTCCCGCCATTGTAATAATGGCTTGGGGTTACCTCTGGCATGCATTCCTGACAGCGAGATATGCCCTGACAAACCCGATTCACCCACTCCTTCTCCTCCACTTGGTTCGCGCTTCGTTGCTCTAGCTTCTCCTATCCCAACCACTATTGCATCTGCAAACTTTCGGAGCGACGTCGCATGCACACTCTCTGGAAGACTTCGTTACGGAAGGGTGGACAGTCGTGAATCGTACGAGGGCCAGATCGCCTCTGGTATCTTACTGCCGTGCCTTTGGCCGTTGCTTTAGTTGCTGACTTCAAGGTCATACTCGTAGCACCTGCAGATATTCTGGACTTTGTTTTAAATGCCTTTCTCCTTCTCATTCTGTGGCGATTTGCAATTTTTTTCAGGCTCAGGACCCTTCTTCTCCCCCGGATCCCACTATGACGGGTCTCTCTCCACATAACTCCACCATCATCCCTTCTTCTGAAGCTACTTGTGATCTCCTACTCTCCCTCTCCTGCTGTGCCCTTGTCTCTGCACACTCCACCCACCTGACCAAAGAGCTTCTCGATCATCATATTGCCACCAACTGGCCCCCTACCGCTGGGGTGGAAGTCAAGGACTCCACCCCAGGCAAGTTCATTCTTAAGTTTCCGTCTCCAAAAACCAAAAATGATACTCTCAATCTGTATGGCTCCTCCTCTGTCTGCATCCTTCATACATTGGACCCCCCAATCCAATGCGGTTTTTACTCTGAGAGAGGAAAGAGTTTGGATCAGATTAGAAGGCATTCCCCATCACCTATGGAACGTGGACGTCTTCCACCTCATGGTCGTCGAGTTTGCTAATCTTTTAGAAGTCGACCTTTCTATTGACCGTGTCAAACAACAAGGTTTTACCCGCCTTAGAATTAAGATTCATCATGGGAAAGACTTGCTTGACTCCTGATTCTTTGCTTTTGACAGAATAGTCTATCCTATTAAGTACAGGCGGAGTTGGGATATTTGTTCTTCCTCTCCTTTCAATCAGCTCCCTTCTCCAATTTGGCCCTCTCAATCTGCCCCGGTTTCGACTCAAAGAGGTCTTAATCCCACTAGGAAGACATTCAAAAATACTAAGGGTTGGCGAGGAGCTAAGAGTGATAAAGCCCCTAGGTCCGAAAAGAACGTATGGACCAGATCTTCCTCCTTACCACAACTTCATGTCTCACCTACTAACACTGCTGGCCTCCTTCCTTCCCCCTCATCTTCTGAAGGACTTTACAACTCTCCCTCCCTCTCCTCTGACACTACCAACTCCCAAGAGGATTGATCCTCATACATCTATGGACACTTCTAAATATGTATAAGCTGAGATACGAGCCAGGAAAATCTCCATGGTGAAATTCAAAAAAATCATGGCACTCTATGATTGTTTGGAGAAGGACGATCTAGACAGTACCCCTCCGGAGATACCCTCCTCCCATCCAGGCACTCCTGTGCATGCCCCAGCTAATAGCCAACTACACTCTAGTTCTGACTCTGAACAATGCAATTTTGGATCTTTGAGAAATAATGATTTATATACCTCAGAATCTCTTAAGGGTTCATCCGATAATGCCAATATAGAGAATTTAGAAGTAGACCCCTTGCCTTGGGATTCTTATCAACACTTTCAATCCTTCTGTGATAATATAGGTATTTCTCTTAGATCAACCGCACTCGCTAAAAGTTTTTTTAATTAAGTCAGGAAAGACCAGGAAAAAATTGCCATCTCCTTGGATGATTTTCATAGTTCCCATGAGAGGATTATTTCTTTTCGGTTTTCTCCCAATTCTCAATGATTATAGCAGCTTGGAACATCAGAGGGTTAGGATCCACTGCTAAATCTAGAGCTGTGCGTAATTTAATAAGATCCAACAAATGTGATCTAATCATCATAACTGAAACCAAAAAGGAATCCTTCTCTCAAGGTTCCCTTAGATCACTAGGGGGTAGGAAAATTACCTCTTGGACATACCTACCCTCTATTGGAGCATCAAGGGGCATATTGATTGGTTGGGATGGCAATATTTTTGACATAAAAGCTCAGTTACCAGGCACCTATAGCCTGTTCTTAAATTTTAAAACTTATGAAGATGGATTTGAATGGTGGCTCATAGGAGTTTATGGACCTTGCGATGCACATCTTAAGCTTGAATTTCTAGAGGAACATCATACCCTTAGTCAGGTGGTTAACAATAATTGGGTTATTGGAGGGGACTTTAATCTTATTAGATTCACCTACGAACATTCCTCCAGACCTAGGATCACTAGGCATATGAAAACTTTTAATGACTTCATTAACAGTAACTATTTGGTGGATCTCTCTCCTAATAATTACACCTTTACTTGGTTACCAAGTACACCCAATTATGGTCAAACTTGACTGTTTTCTCATCTCTTCTAACTGATCAGTAAAATTCCCACATGCCTTTTGTACTGGCAAGGCCAGAGTAGTCTCCGACCATGTTCCTATTATTCTAGACACAGCCATGTGGGACTGGGGCCCCTCTCTCTTTAGATTTTACAATTCTTGGCTCCTTATAGCTGGTTGTGAGGCATTTATCTAGGACTGTTGGCAGAAATCCATAGATCTTAGCTCCACCTCTTC
The DNA here is from genome assembly GCA_024699735.1 of Posidonia australis. NCBI lineage: Eukaryota > Viridiplantae > Streptophyta > Magnoliopsida > Alismatales > Posidoniaceae > Posidonia > Posidonia australis. The sequence continues at coordinate 35,571 of JAMKQA010007243.1, forward strand.
TCCCTTGGTTGGCTTTGCCTACAGACTGAAAAATTTAAAACAGAACATAAAAAACTAGGTTGGGCCCATTAGAGCAGAAAGAAGCTGGAGATTAAAATATATAGAATCACAAATACAATTCATTGATGGATTGGCTGAACATTCTGCAATCAATGATGTGATATCAGGGTAGAGAAACAAGCATTGAGAACAAGACATCAGGCACTATTAAAAGAGCAGGAGACCTTTTAAAGACAGAAATCCAGAATTCAGTGGTTGAAAGAGGGAAACCTTAACACTGCCTTCTTTCACAATATGGTTAATTGCCATAGGAGGATAAACAATATCTACTCCCTGAATATTAATAACAAGCAGATCACATCCCCTAAGGCAATATGTAAAGTGATTGAGAATCACTTCTTTCACCAATTCAACAAAAGACCTTGTCTCAAAGTTTCCTTCAATTGGGACAGCTTGGTCCCTCACAAAACTCCTAACCTTGACTCTCTTGAAGCTCCATTCACTGAAGAGGAAATCAAAGTCAATATCTTCAAATTACATGGGGACAAAGCCCCAGGGCCTGATGGATTCCCACTGATGTTTTTCCATCATTTCTGGGACCTTTTGAAACCTGACATTGTGAACATCTTCCACCACTTCCACTCAACTAGTAACCTTGACACTCTTGCACCCTTCAACCAAACATTTATTGTTTTAATTCCCAAAAGGAATGGTGCCAGTCATATTAAAGACTTCAGGCCAAGAAGTTTGGTAAACAGCATTTACAAAATCATTACCAAAACTTTGGCTACTAGGCTATCCCCAGTTCTCAACCAGGTAATCGATTATTCTCAATGTGCCTTTTTATCTGGTAGATCAATTGGGGACTGCTTCTTAGTGGCTCAGGAGACCCTTCATTTTATGAGAGTTTCCAATACACCTGGATTTATCCTCAAATTAGACTTTGAGAAGGCCTTTGACAATGTAAACTGGGAGTTCTTGCTTGACTCCCTTCAGGACTTAGGATTCGGGTCTAAATGGATATCCTGTATCAGGATGTGTATCTACTCTGCTAAATTCTCCACATTAGTCAATGGTTCTCCCCATGGTTTCTTTGGGGCAACGAATGGGCTTAGATAGGGTGACCCACTTTCTCCCTTGCTCTTCATTGTAGCCACACATATATTGAACCGTATGCTGAAATTGGCTTTGACCCATAACCTTATAGCTGGTATTAATTTTTCACATGGGGGTCCTATAGTGTTGAATATACAATATGCTGATGATACTCTATTGTTCTTAGCTGAAGGTACTGAAAACATGATAAATATCAAACGTATTCTTAGCTGCTTTCAATCATGTTCCGGTCTGAAAATAAACTTCCATAAATCTTCCCTATCTGGAATAGGGGTGACTCAGGCCTCCATTGCCAGCTCATGTCAAATTTTAGGTTGTGAGACTGCTGAATTACCTCTAATGTATCTTGGCCTACCTTTACATTATAGGAAAACTACTCACAATGATTGGACCCTAGTAATTGAGAAAATTTCACTTAAATTATCCCAATGGTAGGCCAAACATCTTTCACTAGGAGGCAGACTGTCACTATTAAATTCAGTCTTATCAGCCATCCCCAGTTACGACCTGTCAGTGCTGCATATGCCTAGTCAAGTGGAGAAAGACATAAATCGGATTAGAAGCAGATTCCTATGGAACTCCGATTCTGCTAACCATAAAGGAATGCATCTAGTTAATTGGACTTCTCTCTGTAGATCCAAAAAGCACAGAGGGTGGGGGATCATTAATCTCAAAAATTTTAACCTTGCTCTGAAAACTAAGCTACTTCGGCAATTGTTTTCAGAGAACTACCATATAAAATGGAAAGAACTGGTAAGGGCAAGATACCTTCATAAAGCTTGGCCTGGTGCATTACTAAATACCTCAACCAACAACTGCTCTCCTCTTTGGTACAGTTTGAAGAATTGCTTTGATATGCTTAACTGTTTCACTACTTTTCATATACAAAATGGAAATGACACTCTATTATGAGAAAATAAGTGGTGAAATGGGACTAAACTCAAGGTTCTTTTCCCTAAACTTTTCTCTATAAGTAGGTTTAAAAAGACTTCCATTAAAAAAACCCTGGAGCTATTCAGAGTTGATTTCAACAAGCTCATTGATCATTCCAAAGTTCAGCTGGAAGATTGTAATTAATCTACTCCAAGCCCAAGTTGACTCCCTGGCCTCCCTTATGCAGTCAATTTCTTAAAGGGAAGATAGGGACATCCTTTCATGGATGCACACTACAAACTCCAGATTTTCTTTTAACTCCTACTACAACATCTTAAATGATGGTGGTATTAGATTCCCCTTTTACGGGCCCATTTGGCACAGTTGGGCTCCCCTAAAAGTCAAATTATTCTCCTGGTTGGTATTGCACAATAAGAATTTGACTAAAGAAAATTTAGGCAGAAGAGGGTGGACTGGATCCCAAAATTGGATTTTTTGTAACTCCCACATAGACTCCAATACATACTTATTTATCAATTATTCCTATATATGGCACATATGGAGATTTTTCTTAACCTCTGATTTATATCCAGGCTATTTCAGTATTACAGACTTATTCCATTATAAGCCTTCTCTTAGATTTACCTTAAATAATCGTGGTTGGATTGTTTTACTTCAAATCATCTTCTGGTTGACTTGGAAAGAGAGAAATAACAAAATTTTCAGAGGTTCTTGTAAATCTCATTTACTTATACTTTCTGATTTCATTTCCCTAATGTATCACTGGATAGATACTTATACTGCCATGTCTTCTGCATGGACTGCATACCCAGCCTCGTATCCGTCTTCTTCTAGGGATTCTATGGAGGCTTCTCACCCTCAATCCTCTGAGGCAGTCATGCAAAATCCTTCCACTGGTGATGGTTTGGGACAATGAGAATCTTGATAAGCCTTTTGATTCGAAATATCTGTATTTTTGGCATGTAACTATTAACATGCAAACATTGTCATGGTTACCTTGGAACGTTTTGTTCCATATTTTGTATTATGCTGGACATATTGTTTCCTTGGTAGTGGTTTACATAACCAATGGGATTAAATCCAATACAACTTACCGATATCAAAAAAACCAAATAATAGATTTCAATCCCATTTTATGTTCTCCAATGAGAAGAAGTTGTTACCGTATATGCATAGACTCTCGCATTGTTACCTAACTTTGGAAACAACGATACACATGCACTTTTATTTCAGTGATTAGAATATTAATCTTAGGATACATTTTTTACCCCCAGCTTTTGAATAGCATAGAAAACAATTATGCAAAAAACTACCCGGATAATGGTTCTGCTTAAATCACGCTGTTGAACAAGTGGTAGTAAGAACTCTTCTACTCCTCGTCTACGTTAAGTCGTCAAACAGCAACCATTACTATGTATGAAAGGAAACCAATTTTACAGAAAGAAAGAGATACAATTCGAAAACAATCCTAAACACATCATAATTTTTACTTGTATTAACTCTCCGATTTGCAATAACAGTTCGGTTGGGGGTGGTTGGAAGCCATGCATGCATGCAGTACGTGGAAGCACCGCTTCCTTTGTTCATTGTGCGTTATTGCGTTTGCTATTTCAGTACTATACTTACAACAAACCCTAATTAATCAATTACTACTCATCAGTCATCCGTTCCACTACTCATCAACTACTAATCAGAGCTTCCATGACTAGCAGCTCTCCAAGCGTCCACAACTGACGCCATTCATGTGCAACCACGTCTTCGTGCATCAAGAAACAGATAAAACGATCTGTGGTTATATCACACACAACTGCTCGAAGTTTGCACGCAAGAAAATGTTGTGCTTGCTGCATGCTGCTCCCTGGTTTATTGCACTCCCCAAGGCAAATCTAGCTGCCTAATGAATTGGATCCAATCAATCGGAAACAAATTAATGACCGAAATCTGGGAATAGATCACTTGGCATCGGCAGAATCCATGTAATCCTCACTGATGTACCGAGCCCAACCAACTGCTTCACACCAGACGCCATTAAAACTGTGACTTCCACTTCTGCGGTGACACCGGTCCCATGCCGTCTCTCTCATTTCTCTGTCAACATCGTGTTAGGTTAGCATCATATATCTCTCATTCTTTCCAGAAAATGACTAGGAGGGGACAATGATAGACATGACTAGGAGACGAATTACGTGTTCTAATGTTGTCTCCGTGCCAAAGTTCATTACGAATAGGATTCCAGTTCAAAATCTAGAAGTTAAAGTATATAAACTTCGACTTTTGGGAAAAGATGTTCCAACTGTAGCTAAGGTCCCATTTGCTTTCAAGAGTGTTGACACTTAGATTTTGCAATAATCTGATGTTAACTATAATTTGAACCAAACATCTGTGACATGATAAGATTACACTTATAATTCCAGGTGACAGGATCGATGGGCTATAGTGTATTTTTGAAGAACCTGAGAAGAGTTAGCATCTGGAGATCCCACATCAAATTGAGGGATAAAGGGCATTCATGTGTTAATTTTTTAAACATTTACAATAAACACAAATTAAATATTATAGAATCCTCACTAATTACATGTATTAAATGAAAAGAATTCAGACACTGGATTTTTCAATAACCAATTAAACAAGGATTTTTTTTTTTAAATGCGTAATAGCATAATGAAAATCAAGGTTGTCAATTTCCTAGAAATTAGCACTATGAACTTGATTTGACCATTGTTTTAGAATCAAAAATCTTTGGCAAATGCACCTTAAGATTAACTTATGCCAACATAACAAATTTATTAAATTCCTAAGTGTAAATCTTAATTCAAGTTAGAATAGTATATGTATTGCTAAATATATTTACCAATATAGTACCTATGTACAAAACCAAAGCTAAACGAATTTTCACAGTGTTCTCATGCGAAATTAATCCAAATAATGCATTTGAGCTCATACCTCACATAATGTGGTTATTTCTAGAGGCTATCATTAACTGAAATCCATCAATAATAGATTATTAATGAGATTTGAAAATGTAGGACTTCTCTCTAGTCTCGTGGATTTTCATTTTCTGCCGACAGATAATGAGTTGAAATCTACCTATATGTTATGAATGTGAATGAGCTTTTCATTGTGTCACTGTTGACAAGCAACTCAACAAAATTATTAGATGGATCTGATAGGACAAAATAAAAAATGACTTGTCTTAGGCAAATTAAAGGACGAAAACGACTGAAATAAGACTGGAGAACGACCAACATTGGTCAAAAAATGATGAAAAATTATATGATCAAGGTATAAAAGTTTATTTTCTTTAATTTTATGCACAAAAAAAGAATAAAACCATAGTAACCCTCAGATCGTTGTATTTTTTTTTTTTTGAAATCAGTAGATATATATTTTTTCTTACTGCGGTCTTTGAAATTCAAACTTGGAAAGGAGGTGTGAGTTCCACTCTCCTTAACCAACTGCACCATAGCAGTTGGTTCCCTCAGATTGATGTATAAAGAGGCTGGATTGACCTTTCTCGGAAAACGATTCTAAAACCTTAAAAAACTTAAAAGAATAACTATCTATTGATCTTCTCATTCCAAGAACGTACTGATAAATTGTAATTGAAAAAAGTACAAAAAGATGTGGAGAAAATGTAGAAGAAAAGTAAGCTCTAAAAGTATATAAAGATACAAACCTCTCCTTTTTATTTATAGATAAATATAAAGATGCAATGAATATAAGAATATACACATGACAATTACAATGAATATTCTATTACAAATAGATCTTTTTTTTCCCTATACTTGTATATTTTGATGGATTTTTTTTTTACACAAGCTAATATATTGGTCTGAGACCATTTCCAACAACGAGGACACCATGAAACCCACAGTCCACTTGAGTTGGTTTATTTTGATGGTTCTTGGTTGGATCATTATCAACACTTGCCAATCTAGTGGTTATTTGACATACAACAATATTGTATGAGTCGACTTGCAAAGTTGATTGTACCGGAATCTTTTGTGCTCGAACAACATACAGGTGTGTAATAAATTGTCTCTTTAGAAAGCACAAGACTTTACATTGGGTGACAGGTTAATTCTAATGAATTCTATGCTTTCTGCAATCCCTACTTAATTCATGTCTGTTTTGCACTTCCCTGCTAAAGTAGAAAATGCTATTGACAAAATTAAGAGGCAATTTTTATAGAAATCTACTTCTTCTAGTCACAATTATTATCATCTAGCAAATTGGAAATCATTATGCAGATCAAAAAAAGAGAAGGATTAGGGTATTATAAATTTGAAAAACTTTAACTTGGCACTTAAAAGTAAATTATTATGGCAATTGGTCTCCTCCTCTTCAAAGCTGAAATGGCCCTTGTTGCTGTGTGCTAGATATTTTTCTCGTTTCTGGTCAAGTGCAGTTTTAAATTCTACTAAGAATAAATGATCTCCACTATGTCATGAGATAAAAACTTGCTTTAATATTATTAATAGCTTTTTTAGATTTTAGATAAGTAATGGTGAAAATGCTATTTTTTGCAAAAATAAGTGATTAGATGGGATACCTCTAAATTTTAAATTCCCTGATTTGTATGCTATCTCAAATCATAAAAAAGGCATTTGTTAAAAGGATTATTGAGCTGAATAGGGATGAGCCTCATGCTTTATTTCACCTTGACTCAAGTATTGATTACTCATTAGCCATTCATAATCAACTTGAATTATTTACTGAGCCTGTGAATGATACCCAATTAACCTCTGGGGTTGATAAAATTATTTGGTTCCCATCCGGTGATGGTAAATTTACTGTTAAATCTTGCTATAAAATTATCAATGATGGTGGCATGATTTTCCTTTTGCAAAAAAAATCTGGAAATCTTAGGTGCCAATCAAAGTTAAATTATTCACTTTGCTGGTAGTTTTTAATAAGGTGCTTACCAAGGATAATCTCAGTAAAAGAGGTTGGGATGGCTTAAAGGTATATATAATGTATAATTCTTTTAGTGAAACAACATCCCATTTATTCTTACATTGCCCTTTTACTTCTGCAATCTGGAATTTTTTTCTTAAACACCCTCTATAACCTGGATTTTTTCATATTGAGGATTTATTTAACTTCTTTCCTAATTGTGTTTTTGATTTACCCTTAGTGGGTTGTTACATTTTGATTCCTACTTTGATTTTGTGCATATGGAAGGAAAGAAATAATAGAATCTTTCGAGGGAAAGTTTCTACTTTTACATTGATTATTTTTGAAATTATATCTCTTATGAATTCTTGGATAGATAATCTAGGTTCAGGTTTTGAAAAAAAGAAACTCTCCACTTAGTTTCACAAATGCAGCATGCATGGGAGTTAGAGCAAAGCAACATTACCGCTCTACAAAATCTAACTCTCACAATTGATGATCAGGCCTCAAACTCGGTGGGAAACACCTTTACTGATTAATTCCTTCTTAATCAGTTTCTTTATTGTTCTATTCTAGCTATATGTTGAAATTAGACAATGACATTTTGGTTGCCTTTGATATTGACATTAGGACTATATGTTCTAAAATGTTATAATATAGACATTATCTTCCTCTTGGAGATGGTTTTATAGCCAAGAATAATAAGATTAGCTTATTGTTATCGAAAAAAAAAAATAATTACATCATGACACCAATAGTCTGCATGCCTTAATGTAAATGATAAAAACTAAATATAAACATATGGTAGAATGAAGAGGTACATCAAAACCCAGATTACCCGGAATGTACTACAGGAAATACAATCTAAGAACGACATGGGCTTCATTGTTCGAACATTTGGAAATGATTTAGAAGAGCATAGCAGATGATCAGATGCAACATTTTATTCATCTAAGGGCAGATGAGTGGGAGGAGAAAATGAGAGGAAGAAAAAGAGGCTTGCGTGGGAGCAGCGGTTCCGGCGGGGTGGTCTCGGCTGCGCGAGGAGATTTGGAGCGGCGGCGGCATCATGCTGAAGCTTTGCACTCCATGTCCCAGCTGAAGCTCCTCGGGCCCGACGGCGGAGACGTACCCGTCGAACTCCATGTCGCCGTTCTCCTGCAGAGAAAGAGGCCCCCGGCTCCTTCCTGAGTACCTAGGAGGCCCGGATGTGGCTGCCGTACTCCTGCAGGCGTCCGTCCGGGAGGATCAGCTTCACACGATGCGCAATTCCCCATCTCTGCTCCTCCTTCTGCTGAGGTTCACTCTGCGAGCCTTGCGATCGGTAAAACTTGCCGTCGGCCGATAACACCTTTCCCCTCTTATTCTTTGAATGTCACGGATCTGAGAGGTCGTAAGAGAAAGGCGGCCACCCCCCTTTTTGAGCCCCAATCTGGCTCCTACGGTCGGGACAGCACCACTGGTCTCAGGTTGGGTAGATCCCCTTCTGCGGCCACCCGATCGACTAGATCCGGTGATCTGGTGATAAAATTCGGTGCATGTGGTTATTTTCATCTAGATTTCAAGACACCATTGAATATTGTTGTGGATTGCATGTTTTTTACTAAATCTTTGTCACCAACTGGTTCTATTCGGTGAAATGGAGTTCTTTGCGAACTGATGTTTTTGTCCTTCCTAGATCCGTTACTTTGGAGTATTTCTATACTACTGTTAATTGTTATGGATGAATCCTTAGAGAATGGCAGATCTGAGTTTGGGAGCCTTTTATAGTCCCTCTGGGACTCTATTTTCCATTGACGCCGGCGAGCTTGCTTCCGCTGGTGGGTTCCCAGCGAGGGACTCTGTGCACCTTAAGTGGAGTAGGGCTGGAGGACGATCTCGCTGACGCCTCGGGTTCTGTTTGGGGGTATTCTCGGTATTTTCCCCTGATTATTTCGAAAGTATTCAATTTGAATTGTGGGGATTAAGGAAAGTTGAAAGGTTATAGTAATGGTGACATTATTGCGCTTTGCTGCGCGTCCTCTCATGTCACTCATTACGCGCACTCATTGCATTTTTTTAATGTTAAATTTTTTTTGAAATATGAAACATTATACATTCACGTGGGGAAAATCTGTGAGTCAGAGATTTCCTCCGACAGTGGAGAGGTGAAAAGCAGTCCTTTTCTGACATGCCTTGACACTGAACCTTTCGAGATTTGCTCTCCTAGCATCCCCTGGTTATCCTGGTTATTTTTGTGTTGCTGATTTATTACTGTTTACTCTCCATCTTAAATTGCTCTATTTTATTCTGGTTAGACATTGTTATTTCAAATCATTCTCTGGTTGATTTGGATTGAAAGGAACAATAGGTTTTTCAAATCATTCTCTGGTTGATTTGGAAGGATTATCAATGCTATCTCTTCATTGTTTTACTGTTGGGTAGACTCTTTGGCTACAGGTTTCAAAAAAAAGTGAAAATACACGGACAATATCATCTTATCAGTATAACAGAGATGTGGAACTTAGTTCATTGGCTCCCAACAATCCCCAATATGAGATGAAGTATGATACTGGAACTCCTACTCTTCCCATGTGTGATTAACTTCTAGTTAATTTATACTTTGCAGTTTGCAGTTGCTGAAATTTTTTGCTGAGATTTTTCGTTTCATAAGATACTTGTAATATTATTTGGTCACTTGTTGAGTGACGAGGTACTATTTTTGTAATATTTTGTTAGACGCAATACTATGTAATACTGTGGTTGTAAATTTATTAAAGTAACAGAAAGAAAAACTAACTAACGTTTACAAAAAAAACATTTTATTCATCTATTCCTCTCTCTCTCTCTCTCTCTCTCTCTCTCTCTCTCTCTCTCTCTTCTTTTTTGGGACCACCATCACTCAGTCCATAAGGGTTCTCCAACCAACAGAGAGAAGGAAAAGATTATTGATTCCAGTACTCATTCTGTTCCCATCCCTCTTGATTAACAATGTAGACATTTCATGACTAATAAATTATAATGGCAATCCCCGTATTAATAACATATCCGAAAGAAATTCCACAAGACATTATTATATTCCTCCCATAACTGTACTCGACCACGACGTTAACCGTGCATGCCAATCACACGAAGAGTCAAGACTAGGGATTGCTTGTTGGTTCTTTATTCAACAAAAAAAAACACAATAATAAATGTACCTTTAAGAATGAATGATGCCACTTCACATGCAAACCCTAAAGATGTGGACGTCTTCCAGTTACTAGACAACCGAACCGACGTGGACGTCTTCCTGTTACTTCACATGCAAACCCAAACTGATGTTGACATCTTCTAGTTACCGATCAACAGATCGGGGAGACCTTTGGGAATCATCCCTCTGCATTGAAGGTGTGCTTTCCATTTCTTTTCCTGTTACTGAACAACAGATCTGGCTTCTTTCTTTTCTTTTGAGGTGTCTAGATATTTTGATGAGAGGTCAGAGAGGTGATGTTCGAACATCACCTAGGAAATACATCCAAAATCTAAGATACATGAAAACAATATCGGACAACTAGAAAACAATATTTCCAGATTGTTTGATGGGAGGTCAGAGACAATACATCCAAAATATAGACGCCTAGAAAACAATATTTCCCAAGATAAATAGAAATAACAAGCTTGATTGATAAAATCTACCGGTGACAAACCTGATTGAGAAGCTTGCGTCAAAAACCGGCATAGGAAAACTAACAACGACAAAAGTACAACAGCTTCCTGAATGGAAGAGGCAGGAACAGAGATCATTGGTGCATAGGGTGACGAATTATGAAAGCTTCTGAACTACTACATCAATCATGCTAAATTGTTGCACATTTTGATTACAAAGATTATAGAAATTCCACTTAAGCACTGTTAGACAAAAATATTTTTACGAAAGGCCACAGTTACACTTTGATTCAGGAGACTTTTCTGGTTAACTTACAAATGGTGCACTTCGATGTATCACGCTCCATCAGAAAGATAAAGTAAACATAATTCATGTTCACCTGTGTATCAAACTTTCTTCCTAAGGATTTCCACCACCGCCACAGGTTCCTACAACAACAGCACCCACAGGGACGTCTGAGACTTCTGTACTATAGTTCTCTGCTTTTGCTGGAGCAATAGCCACTGTTACTGTCTCTTTGAATGATTGCATTGGTGCCATCACCTCGTCGGTGTTAACATCCATTATTTTGTGCAGCTTCCTAGGTTTCTCTACTGTGACGCCCAGGTCCTTGGATAAGCCAACATAAGAAGCATCATTGGTGGCAATTCGCATATCCACAGAACCTAATGCTTTCGAAGCCTGAAGCACCTGCAATCTGTAATCAGTTTCAGGCCTCCGACAAATCTTTCTAAGAGGAACAATCTCCTGCGAGAGAAAACAAAAGTTAAACTTAAGAGGATCACAAAAAGACTCATCAGATATGGATAACAAATCATAAGCTTGAAATTTGAGCTTCTCTATTTATTTTACAAGCTTAATTCTTATCAATATACTAAAAGAAAGAACTTGACCTATTCAGACCTTCCTTTTGTTCCACGTAACTGCATGATATACAACAATTACTGTTTAAAATAATGGCAACATCTAGTGATTTAACCATTATTCTAAATGCCAGAAGGCATGAGAAGCATATAAGTTGATAGTTACAAAGTTCACATTGCTAATGTCTCAGTCCTCTGCCACAAGTGCATGTATAACCAGAAGAAAGTAAATAAATAACTTCTGATTTTGATATCTTAACATGCTTCAATTATCAATACACCAGCTGCATGGACATATATGTAAGATGATCTTGCTAGTTGCTACAATAATCAATTACGATCTAGTTAAAATCAAATTACATGATCTGGTCATGCCTCCTGACCAGCGTGATAATCTTAGATATGGCCATATGGTCTAACAAACTCAGCACTGTCATAAATTGATGCAAAAAAAGAAAAACAGATCCATGAAACTTTATTGTTCCCATAAGAGAAAATGTCTATAACCATCTTGAATCTACCAGAGAAGAATATACGTAAGTATGAAGAGTTCAAGACTCACAAAATTGAAATCATAATTCATGATCAACTTGCAGGAACTGGAAAAAAAAATACCAAAACGGAAAAGTTGAGACAGTCCAATAGGAATGTAGGGCTGCACCTCAGAGTGGTCATGATCGTAGCGAACTAAGAATCTACAACGACAACCACGTACATCATGTCTTCGTCTTTGTGCATCAAGAACATGAGCATCAAAATATAGGGCCTGATCTCTACCTTCCTGACAAATGCTATAGAGGATGTGAGATACCGCATGAATTCAACATACAAAATCAACAAGATCACTTGATTAACTGGGAAATTAGAGATATCCAAGAATAGATTATTCTGACAATAAGGCTTGTATACATTAATAAAGAAGAGAAACAGTTCAATTAAGTCAACTACATTTTGTGTTCTTGCTGTTAGATATTTAAGAAGGCTGGCTATTTCAAACATTTGAAATAAAAATATAAATACCCTAAACTCTATCCTTAAAGCTTAGGGCAAGGGTTGCTGAAAATTGACCACAATTCAAGCATTTTAGTTCGTAATGCAATGTAAATTTATGAAATTTAAAAGTTCACCGCATACAGAAATACCGGAAGAATCAACTATCACAAAATGTAAATGAACATATTCCATAGCACATGATTTCTCAAACAAAATGCTTAAAAGTCAATAGTATGCTAGGCATACAAACATGGGACCATTTCATTTACATATTGATTATCTAACCCTAATTTTCTTAGGAAGATTGCAAAGTTAGGACAGTCAGAGGTTGACAAACCTGAAAACAAAGGATAAGATCTCCAGGAAGTACTACAACACATTCTGAAGCTTCGCATGGAAGAGAGCGCAACCTCACACACTTGCGTATATTTATCCATTCATCCTCCTCGTTTTCAAAGCCAGTGAATCGAATCCTAACTTCCTGAAATAAGCAAAAATATGGACTCAGTGAAATGAACCTATGCCAAAATCATCCACTTTAAGGTACTTTCAAAGTGAAGATTGACCATATATACATCCATTAAGACAATACTATGTTCCTTGTGCAACTATTTCATAATGAGCTCCAGAGCCAAGCGTGCAAATAATATGTTCACTATGCAGTCAATTTTATAAAAAGTAGGTGATTAGCATCAAAGTTATCACACACAGTATGGAAACGGATGTGAAATAGATGGCACCAAAAGGACAGCTAACCACCTTTCAACATCACTGATTTACATGATACAATCTACATTGAGTGACAAATACAAAAGATTTTTTGAAACAACAAGAATAATATCGAAGTATTTGTGAGGTTGGTTCGTTACTGGATCTCCGGTGTCGCATATTCTATGAGAAAGAAAGGCAGCAACATCATACCTGCACATAAAAAAACGTGAATACTACCTCACATGAAAAAAGAAAAGAAACTACAAGATGTTACTCTTTGCATCAATTATAGAAGGTTCAAGCGATGTAGCAAATTAAAAATACTAATGGCCCTGCAAGTTATATTAAAAAAAATCTACTTGGGTTTGAATTTAAAAATCTTGATGACTTATCTAGGTGTTAATTGCACTTGAGTCGTAAGAAAACAGTTTCTGCAGTGTTTTACTGAACTTCCCCCTAACAGCATCATCATAGGTGGATGGAGCCCTTGAGCAGATGTGACCGTATTGAGTGGGTAGTTCAGTTCCTCCTTAAATGGCCCATTATTTGGAACTGCTTGTCAAATGCCATTGGATCAAGGAACAGGATTGGGGTGAATTTTCGCCCTTTTATTTAAGGGGTGGGATAAAACCCATACAGTTAAGGTAGCATCTGAAGCTACAAGGAATTAAACCATTTTTTTAATCCAAGGAACAAGAAACAACGAGAATATAAAAGAAACACTGCTGAAAAATATAAAATTGCTCCATTCCTCCAGCCCAAAAAATTCCAAACCCTAGATTCTAGCCAAGCCCAATGTATCCTCAACAGAGAAAGACGAGCCTTGAAAAATGACTGCATTCAGAGTCAACCAGATACTCCAACATACTGCATGGAAGGTCTCTTTTTGGTTCTGGGCTTCCTCTAATTCCAGGAATATTCTTCATCTGATTCCAGGCATCAACAGCATTAGTTGCAATGACCCCATGGTGACACCCCAAGCTCATAGTTATCTGGACACTCCTAGCAAAAGGCAACCCAAAAAAAGTGACAATGGTACTTTTTTGTTAAATCCATGAGAACAGCAAAATGTGCCTGCCAGAACTCAAGCCTTGTGTCTACACTTCGTAAGAGTGCTGTCTTTACTAGAAGCCACATACAGCCACACCCCGAGGAGAAATCAAGCCTTCCGGACCCTCCAGCAAAAGAAAATTAGGATATCCAAACTGACGAGTTCCTCTTTTTCAGGATAGGAATTTTTCAGTGGAAAAACCAGATTGATCTATCCATCACCGCTGACATGAACCAATTAATACAACTAATGAATATCCAGGAAGATTGAATCCTAGTGGAACTAGGTTATGATTTCTTGAGAATTTTTAACATATATATATATATATATATATCATATCTTTTATGTCATAATTGGTGGTCAAATGTCCATAAAACATGATATTTTCCATCAAGGATTGTCACAATAAATCATGACAATAACTCTATTTTAATAATTAAAATTAAAACCATGATGGTAACTCAAATAGAAAGTAGCTGTGAATGGTGTACAACATTTGTTACATGTAATGTCAATAGCTAGAAAGGAAATTTTTACCGTCTAGACGGAGCATTTTCTCACTATTCAAAAAAACAGAAAAAGCAGACGTTTAAACAGTGTTTAAATGTTTTTTACATAACATTGTTTCATTTTGCACTTATATGGTCTTTAAATGGATTGATTTTAAATGGCCGTTTTAATGGGTCTTGTCCATTTAAAGGGCTGTTTTTGAGTAAAAAATAAGCATTTTTTAGCCATTTCTTTGTAATCTGATGTTGACTTCTTGTCATTGTTATAATTTGATTATCTATGTATTTGGTTGTTTACTCATGCATGTTACTTATTTAATTATTCAATTTATGTTTTTGAATTAAACCACTCATGATTGAATGGCAATTATATACTTGTGATCAAATGATCATTACACATGTTCAAATCATATGTATTGAATTAAATTACTTGTGTTTGAAACTTTGAATGATAATTTTATATATTGAGGCAATTTGATGAATCTTGTTGGTTGCATGCATGTCATTTATTTAGTTTTATTATTTTTGACCACTTTTTAACACTTGTTTAAACCCGCTTTCTTCAAAAAATGTTTAAAAATTCAAACCATATATAGGCTGTTTTCCATTTTTTACAACATTGCATTTTTCTTTAAAAAAAAATGGTAAACATAAAGCCAAATATTGCTAACACCATAGGGTTCAATTGGAATGCAATAGTAAGACACCATTAACGGTGCCCTACTTTAATTTATCCTTATCAATATGTAACACACATGATAAAAAAGACATACCAGGCCCCGTCTCTAGCAGACCTAGCTTCAAATTCCATTTGACTGCTTTCTGAAACATTTCTCCCTGCATTTCATGAAAGGAAACAGCCTGGTGAGAACTGCATCTAGTAATAAAGTTAAAAAAATTAATTGCAGCCTTCCAACATCACAACAAGTGCAAAGGTAACAACATGAATTTGACTTTTTTTGTTTGTTTTAAACAGAGAAATGACTTTGAAGCTTAACACACACAAAAGGCAATTGATATCCAGCAAGGAACTAACATTAGCTGAATTTTGAAGATCGGAAATCATTTGGACCAAGGTTTAGATTCTAATGTGTTGTAGTATCATTACAATGCATACTGTATAGTTTCTCAGACTTAGGATACTATCTAATAATTACATATACTCCACAAGAAAAGGCAAAAAAGTCGTCTGTTTTAAATACCATTAAGTTTTATAAGATAAATGAAGAATTCAAGATACGAGAAAGACCTACGATTCAAGATATATTCAGTAAGTATGCTAAAATAAAGAAAAATCTTCATTATCATTATAAGAATAAGCACAATCATCATAGAAGGTAATCCTAAAAATTTAACACCCAAGAATGGCAAAATCTTGAAGAAATAATGAATTATTAATTAGTTTACCTATAAATATTAAAATATTCATTATCATCACAATACATATATAAGGTTTTTGCCACATTTTCATTCGAGAACAATTTTATGGAAGAAAACACCAAGAAAAAAAAAATCAGAAGTCATTGGTTTGAATATACTATGGGTTCATTTGGTAGAATTTTTGTACAACTTTTAAACATATATTTTCTTTCTAGAAGTTATAATTATCCAACAGTTCTACCAAATACTATCAGTTTCTTAGAAACATGTAGCTTTTGAAACAGTAATTCCTTTACATTTCCAGAAACTGGATTATGACAGCTTCTAATCAGCAGTTAACTTCTACAATTGGATTGAAAAGCTGAAACTCTATCAAACGGACCTTATATCACTATATGTACTTGTGAGATTAGAAAAAAAGATCTTCTATTGATTAAGATATGAAGTTACATATATAGGGTTTCGCAGATAAACGGATATCCAATAACCTAAATAACATAAACTGCTAAACCACATAACATAATAACTCTAACACTCCCTCTCAAGCTGGAACATATATATCTATCATATCCAGTTTAGTACATAAGGAGTTCAAAACCCCTGCACCCAATCCTTTAGTGAAAATATCTACCGACTGCTCTGATAACTGAGTATAAGGTTTTAAAATAATATCTTGCATCACCATATTTCTAATATAACGACAGTCAACTTCTATATGCTTGGTCCGCTCATGAAAAGTGGGATTACTTGTAATGAACATAACTACTTGATTATCACAATACATAGGAATAAGTGTCTCAACCGTGAAACCAAGCTTTGACAAGAGTAATCTAATCCACATTAGTTCATAAGCCGTTTGTGCCATGGACATATATTCTGCTTCAGTGTTGGATTAAGATACTACATTCTGTTTCTTGCAACACCATGTGACAAGATTTTCTCCCACATATGTGCAAAATCCTAATGTAAACTTCTTGTCTCTTCTGTCTCACGCATATCATGAATCTGAATATGCCTTTATCTTCAAGTGACCACTTTTTCTATACATTAACCCCTTTCCAAGTGCAACTTTGACATAAGCAAGAACCCGTAAAGCTCCTAGTGTATCTTTCTGGATTCATGCATGAACTAACTTTGTAGGCCGACAACATATGAAATGTCTGATCGTGTCATTGTCAAATATATAATTTATCAATCAACCGTCTGTACCGCTAAGGATCCTCCAACAACTCTAAAGTAGTGTCCCAAGAGGATGTTGTCTGATCAATAAGAGTACTTTCTGACTTGCACCCCAACAATCCTGTCGCTTAGAGAAGGTCTAGAACATACTTTCTCTGTAACAGTGCCATCCTCTATTTTTCATAGGCAAACTCAATCCTGAAAAAATATCATAGTTTACCCATATCCTTAGTGACTAAGTCTGCCCTAAGGTACTCCTTTATCTGCCTGATATCCACTGTGTCACTGCCTATCACCAATATATCATCGACATAGACTACCAGCAAGACGCGTCTATTTTGCATCCTCTTAGAACATAAAGTGATCAACTACACAACTCCGAAACCCATCTGTCATATTTCAAACCAGGCTCTGGGATTTTGTTTCAACCCATAAATAACTTTCTTCAACCTACATACTCTATCATCCTCCTGAGCAATATATCATGGAGGTTGTTCCATAAGTACAGGCTTTATTAAATTGCCATATAAAGAGGCATTCTTGACATCGAGTGAACACAACTCACATGAATTATTAATAGCAACTGATAATAGTACTCCTATGAAGTTGAGAAGTGCAACAGATAACAAGGTTTATTCATAGTCAACCTCATAAGTCTGAGTGAAGCCACGAACCACTAATTGTGCTTTATACCTGTCGACGGAGCCATTGACGTTGTACTTGACAATGTATACTTATCTACAGGTAACTATGGTAGCCCCGACAGTGCGGGTTATCAACTCCCAAGTGCCACGATCAGATAATGATACTATTTCTTCGTCCATAGCTGCCTTCCATTTGGGATGTAATAAAACTTCCTAGTAATTCCTGGGAAGTGACTCAGAGGAAATAGATAAGGCAAAGGTACGAAAAATAAGGTCAAGAAAATCATAAAAAACAAAATGTGAAATGTGATGAGCTGTAGAGGAACGAATATCCTTACGAATTGCAATTGAGAGATCAGAATCAATTGGAGGTAGATTTACAGTTGCAGAGGAAGATAGGTCTAATGTAGGAGGCAGGTTTGTCTTCTGACAGTGACAATATACCTATAAGGGAAGTGATGACTCCATATTTGTAAGGACATCCTACGTAACACCTGTGTACGGAACGTCAATAATAGAACGAAAAGCAGAATACTCAACGTTAACCTGAGCACCATCAGACTAGGTTGTGATCTCAAAGAAAGTAACATTAACAGACACCAAAAACCGTTTGGTTGGAAGATGAAAACATCGGTACCCCTCATTATGTGCGAGAGTAATCAACAAACATGCACTTGAGAAAAATCCTAAACAAAGGCAAGACGTCCAAAAACCTTTAGTGGTAAAGAAACAACTCTTTGTCAGGCTTAAGCCGTCTAATGGAAGCTTCTCCTCCTAAGGATGTAAAAGGCAACCTATTAATGAAGCATGTGGCAGTAAAAGCCACATTAGACCAAAGAAATTTCAGGACATTAATGTGTAGCATAAGAATGCTAGTGACATCTAGAATGTGTCTATGTTTGCGCTCAACAATGCTATCCTGTTGTAAGGTGTGAAGGCAAGTAGTCTGATGTATAATGTCCAGAGAAGCACAAAAGGATTAAACACTAATTGGATAAACTTAAGCGCATTATCGATACGCAAACACTTTGGAGTAGTATCAAACTGATTTTTTATTTCAACAATAAAAATTTTAAGGACATCAAACATATGACTACGATCCTTGAGCAAATAAGCTCATGACATTCTTGAAAAATCATCAATAAAAACAATATAATAACAATGATATGATATAGAAGGAACTCTAGCAAGACCTCAAATGTCACAATGGACTAACTCAAACAAACTTTTACTGGACACAAGACGCAAATGCTTAGAGGAAATACGATGTTGCTTGCCTAACTTACACGACTCACCCTGAAAAGGAGAAACAAACACCTATGGTAAAGCTTATTGTAACTTCTAATGTGATAGGTGTCTTAATCGATGATGCCATAAGACCGAGGACTTGGATGGAGATACTACAGATGCAAGGCCTTGAGGTAAATCATCACGGGCTAGAACGTACACACCATTGCCTCGATCACGGTCCATATCAATTCTCATCTCCGTCCATAAATACTGAAAAGTGCAGTGAAAAGGGAAAAAGGTCACATAACATTGTAATATTTTTGTGATGACACTAATGGAAAGAAGATTAACTACGAATTCAGGTACATAAAGGACTTTGTCAAGAGACAATTGAGCAGAGGCCTGCACAATCTCTTCTCCACTGACAGAACAGGACCGGCCATCTATGATGGCCATTGAACAGACATCAAAGAGCTGAGACAAACGGGTAAAAGAATTTTTGTACAAGTCATATGGGATGAGGCATCTGAGTCAATGATCCAAGAGATATCCCTAGAGGCCAAGAGGACACTAGTACTTGAGAAAGTAGCATGAGAAGCTATAACAGTGGAGACAGTGACCTTTAGCTGCAGGAATCGCTCATAATCAACCTAAGAAATGGATACCATCTGCTCCTCACTAGTGGAAGTGGTAGTGGATGGCTCAGTAGTAACATACGCAGTCTTAGGACGGCCAATGATGTCCAAACATTTGTCTACCGTGTGCCCCATGCGTCCATATTGTAAGCATCGTGGTCATTCCCTAGCATCGCTACGCCCACGACCTCCCCCTCTAGAACCACTACGTCTAAAATCTCGTGGAACTGCCATCGTCAATTGTTCTAAGATGACATAAGGAGTGGCTGTGGAAATCCAAAGAACCTTGGCAAATGTCGTCTATAAGTCAGTAACATTGTCGACACCTATTATTTGCCCTCGTATCTGCAAGCTGAAATCTAGGTTCAGTCTAGATATGTAAGCGACAACAGCAAGCTCTTCACAATAACAACGCAACTGGATAATGTCAACTGTCACTGGTTGATAAAGATCGAGAGCTCATTAAGGAGTGCACGAAGGGTTGTGAAATGCTCCTCAACTGAACGATCCCTTGGTGTAAAGTGAATAACTGCTCATATATCTTGAATACTCGAAAGATATTCTTCTCGTAGCCATATGTGAGACGTAGGGTGTCCTAAATCTTCTTTGCAGAGCGTAACATCATAACGACCTGTGCAACAGATGGCTCCATACTATTAACTAGCAAAAAAACAATAATCACGTCATCAACAAGCCAATCCTCATACGAGTCGACTTTACTGTCAATAGGCAGATGTGTGAGATGCTTTAACTTCCGATGTACAACTACAAATGTCTCGAAGCTTTGTGACCAAAGGAGATAGTTGTTTCCATTGAGTTTCTCATAAGTTCCACTAAGATTCTTAACCAAGGAGTCCCAAGAACCCATATTCTGAGTATAAATGAAGAAAAAAAGCACAAAAGATGAACGAGGCTGCTCACCACGTATGGATGTGACGTATCCACACACACTAGAGACTAGAGACATGAATAAGGCCCAAAACATGACCTGAAACGCCAAACCACGGCACGGAAGGGGTTGGATTGCCCCTACGTCGGGACTAAAGAAGGCGGGAGACCTCACCGACAGTCGGACATGCCCCCGGGAGACCTGGTTGGGCTGACAGCGGGCCTATACTGGCCTGTTGGAGCCAATGTGTCGCGAAAGTGGCCTAGATTGGTCGGTCGGAGGGCCCTAGCAAGGCTGACGGCTGCGGAGGAGAGCATCGACGAGTGGACTGGTGATGCTAGAGGCCTAGACTGGCGTAGCTATGGCCGACAGAGACCCTAGCAAGGGCTGTTGACACCGACGGGTGGCCTGGATTAGGCCAACAACTGCAACAGGGGGTTGGGTTGCTGTGTCCAGCGGTTGAGAAGGAGACAGGAGGGTTGTGGTGTTGGAAGGGTGGCGGAAGGAAAAGAAACAAGGACGAGGGTTGTGTTAGGTGTGGTGAAACCCTAAGTTTTCTCCCTGTGCTCTGGTACCATGTGAGATTAGAAAAGAAGAAGATTTTCTATTGATTAAGGTATGAGGTTACATATATAAGGTTTCTCAGATAAACAGATATCCAATAACCCAAATAACGTAAACTACTAAACCACATAACATAATAACTCTAACAGTACCATTTGGAAATATGAGAGTATTGATGAGTATTGACCAACAATCTCAATATGAAGGTAAAATGGTGTATCATATTGGAAAATATAGGTTCCATCATCCATATGTTTTGTTATGATACTCTAAGCAATGATTTGGATGTGAATTTTTTTACTAAAAACATAGCA
Organism: Posidonia australis; assembly: GCA_024699735.1. Classification (NCBI taxonomy): domain Eukaryota; kingdom Viridiplantae; phylum Streptophyta; class Magnoliopsida; order Alismatales; family Posidoniaceae; genus Posidonia; species Posidonia australis. The sequence continues at coordinate 57,067 of JAMKQA010007243.1, forward strand.
AGGGAGAAAAGCTAACTTAAACCAAGTCAATGATGTATTCCAAAGAACAAATGATGAAACATGACTTGTTGGAAATGCCAAATAAATCCTTGATTGCACAAAAACGATTATAAGGGGAAGACATAGCTACCTTAAACATATGTGACTATGTGGTCACAAAATCACTTGACTGAGCAACATAGTGGTAAAAGCAAATACGAAAAAAGGTAATCAAGGTCCATAATTGAGTATATGTGACTCTCTTTTCCAAATAACAAAACAATGATAGCAATGGCTTTAAGATGGTATTGCTTATAAAGTGTTAGTCAACCACTCAAATTAGGATCAATTTTGTCTCATCCCACAATTTTCTATGTGAAAATACTAATATAATAACCTATGAATCTTGTGCCACAAATTGTGCAACTCGTGTGATGCAGTTTCTCCCAGTTAACTGGAAGAAAAAATTGGTAGTCTTCCAATTCTTTGGGAGCATTCCATTATCCATTAACAAAATGGTACCAAAAACCAAGAACATGAGGTCCAGAAATCTCAACCAAACAGCCCTAAGTAATTTCAGCAATAAAATATGGCCAAAATAAGCCCAGAACTGTGCAGGTAATACTCAAGAAAGAATTTTTATGCCAATCAGAAATATTCAACTCAACAAGGAAAATCATGCGATTGGTGAAAGCTACCTGGAGCAACAGCTAAAGAGTTGGTCACACTTCTGTATGGAATTGAATCCTCCCGATGAGTAGGTGAGATGCTTAACTTCACAGGAGTTTTAATCATTTTTGCTCTTTGTGCATATCTCCTATTTTGGAACCAGTTCCAAACCTGCACAACTTCGGAATTAAGACAAGCTCTGAAACATCCCTATCAATCTCAAATCTTCTCTAACCTGCTTTGATTGTATAGCAGTCTTTCCTACTCGTTCTGCAGATGCACTTCAAGAAAAAAAAGGGTATTATTATTTTAAACATTTTGTTGCAGATAATTGAGTACCAGGCACACTATTGTTTACCACCCTCAACTATAAGGTGGACTCATGTTTGCATCACCACCATCAGACGTATACAGAACAATGCTGCAAATATTAGGGATCATCAACGATAAGGTGGATTCATGTTTGCATCACCACCATCAGACGTATACGGAGTAATGCTACAAATATTTGGGATCACACCACCATCCCCTTTTTGCAGCAGCCATACAAACACATGCCAAAGCAAGGTCGGCAATGATGAAGTCATCACATCCTCATTGTTGAGAAACCAACAACATATTTTAACTTTTATTAGTAGAGAACAGAGTTCAAAATATATCATGGATGAAAAGGTCTGTCATCACTTCCATTATGAAAAGCAATTAAGTCTATACAAGAGGGCAATTTTTGTTTGATCATAAAAATGACAATGCCAATTTGAATACCACCTTATAGTTGAGTCTAGCAAAAGTAAACCCACATCCATTGATATAAAGATACCACCATGTAAAAACTAATACCTGAACTTATCTGCAAGGGCACTAATGGTATCACGAGATGGTATTGCATTATTGGCATCTCTTAAGCACGCTTCCATCTCTGCCACCTATGCAACGAGACAGCATCAGATAAGGCTCATAAGCTTACCACATTCCAAGAAATAGCTTATAGCAGAAAATGCATTGCAACTTCACATACCACGCCGAAGCACAATCACATAACACACATAAATGTTGCAACTACATGATTTTCCAACCATAACTTGTTAACTTTTCAAACAAAAAAAAATCACCAAGTCAAACAATTAACAGCTACATGACCAAAAATCAACTAGATTAAAAACACACATGGTGATTGTTGCTACAAACACCTCGAAATTCCATCAGATTGGTTTTTTCTCAAACCTCTAGTCCATCGAAAGTAGCATTCTTTATTTGTTCTAGCTACTTATATTGTAAGTGCTACATCCAAAAGGCTCACAACAACCCCGCGCGCCCCCCCCCCCCCCCACCAA